>BQNB010062098.1:0-32838 GCA_026074375.1 Tanacetum coccineum
AAACCATAAGTTTATAATTTCTTACTTACATAAATTAGGACGCTCCTTTAAGTAAGTAATGAATTATAAATGTGTGGGCTTAATGGTATCCAATGTGACACGATTATGAACCTGAACTCGATGATCACCGAAATTCATAAAAAAGGTCTAAAGACACGATAGTGTCTTACCACTCCGCAGAAATCTTAAGGCCTCGCTTGAGCTATCTTATCTCATTCTTAAGTTATCACTTTTACGATTGCAAATCCTTGCAATCATGAACTGTTTGTGAAGCTAACCGACTTGTGCACACTTGAGCTAATGGAGCTGATTCATCGAACTAACGACTGAGTACAATATTCCGTCACCTATCGCATATGTTTTTCCGCGAGCTCCTCCCATTTGTTAAACTTTATTCTGGGAATATTGTATCTCGAGATATCCTCACTCTCTACATTCCATCACCATTTGTTATAATTATTGTCATTATGGTTGCTATTGTTGGGTCCTGGAGCGGTCCCAGCTTGTACAACTTTATCCAATAGGTAATGCAACCCCCTTAAACCAGATAAACACCTACCGACAAAACAGATAGTTGGACTATTCATTTCGGGCCACTAGTACGAAGACTTAGGTCGCAATACATCCTAGTACTACCAAGTAAGTTGGGTACTTACATCCATAAGTCTCGTTTGATGTAAATCATCAAACATTACAAATAGCAGAAAACGAGACACCGTCCTCAGACATCCAGGAACTTATACAAACATACTTACGCGACTACACCATGTTCTTGGTGTTTTCTCTATTAAGAGTCCTTCTTTATAACACGTTTTTGTCGGCCATAAGACGTGTGATGATATATCTTTAAGAAACCCATTTGGATGGATTAAATATCCAGGTCAAACCTAGTCAAATTTTTAGTATATTGAGAAGTGTCGAAACATCGAATTTTGCTGATTAAAGTTATCAGCGTTTCGTTTAGAACTGGTTTATAAAACCTAAAATCTTTTCTTGGTCACAAAATCGTTTAACACAAATTAAATCTCGGGATGAGATTTCTTTAAGGGGTAGGTACTGTAACATCCGAGAATTTTCGAAATTTTTAAAGGACTATTTTAACCTTTGACTTTTCGAGTCTAACTTGACCTTTTAACTTTTGGTCGTTCATGGTCGCATAAAAACAATTACCGTGTGACCGGGAAAGTTGTCGGAACATATTTTAAATAATAAATCATATTTATTATTACATCTCTCAATGGAAAGTTATTTTTAACTTATTTGATTTGAAAACGAAAAAGGATATATATTAATTCTTAGTTGATTTATCAAAAACGAACCACTAAATCACGTTTTCACGATTTGGACCCTAAAACAATTTGATGTAAAACGATATTTCAGACAACTTTTTAGTTTTACCCGAGACTTGAAAACAAGCAGAAAAGGGCTAAAACAGCCCCGCAAAGTTTTGAAAATTGCACACAACGGGTACCGACACACAAAAATAATTAAATTTTATTTTTAATTATCACTATTTATTTAATAAAAATATTAAATAAAATTATTTAATATTTTACTTATTTAAGCGTTGTTGGTAACGCGAATATCCGAGCTAAAATTTCTTTTATTTCTAAACAAGTCACAAAATAAATAACAGATATTTATTTTAAATGTTATAAAAATATTTATAGAATATTATCAAGTAAATACTCTTTTTATCAGAAAAATGATTCGGAAAACGATGGCGAAAGTCTCGTGCGTTGAATACATCACTGTTAAGTCGCTCAAAAACGAGGACCCGAACCATTAATTAACAAAAATTACATTTTAGTTCCTATGATAATATTTACCTAAAATCCCCCTAGACTATGTTATGTTTGACATTTTTTTATATATAATTTTCAAATATATATATGTAAACCTAATTAGGTTTTTCTTCTCATCTTTCATTAACCCTAATCACACACATACTCTCCCACAAATTCCGGCGCCTCCTATTTTTCCGGGAAAGATTTCCGGCGACACCGCCGCCTACACCGACGCATACCACCACTATCCACACATCCGAATCACCTTCAAACCACCATCGTGGCCTTCTCTAGTCGCTGCTGTCGGGCCCCATCTTCGCCGCCGACAGCCACCAACATCACCCTCTCCCTCCACCGTCAGGTGTGTTTGGTTTACATAGATTAGGGTGCGTTTGTTGGTATGACAGCAGCACAAGAGGCACCAACGAGTGCGTTTGGTTTCGTGGTATATCACCACCGGGTGCGTCGGTTTGGGTATAACAGCCGAAGGGCTGGGTTCGGTTGTGTCCGAGGCACCAACGAGTGCGTTGGCCTTCCTACTCGCACAAGGGGGCGTTTGGTTTACGGGATAACAGCCCAAGGGGGTGTTTGTTTTTGGTTATAAACACCCACATAGGGTGCGTTTGGGCTGAGAATCAGCCAAGAGGTGTGTTTGGTTTGGCTAAAATGCCATTAGGGTGCGTTTGGTTGCTGTCGAACACCAAGAGGTGTGTTTGGTTTGGTTAGTTTTATAGAAACGGGTGCGTTTGGCTGTTAAAACAGCCATAGGGCGCGTTTGGTTTGCGGGGTAACACCCAAAAGGGGTGTTTGGTTGTGCAGTCAACAAAATAGGGTGCGTTTGGTATAGTGGCAGCAATAGGGCGCGTTTGGGTGAGCAGTTTCAATAAGGGTTCGTTTGGTTAATGAAATTGATTAATGAAAATTATTACAAGGTTTTATAAATATTTAAAAACCGGATATATAAATTGGTGGTTTATAATGGTTAAATAAATGTAAATTATATTATTTTGTTTAGATTAGATAAAATAGCATAAATATATTATACCTGGAACACGCAGACATTGGAAATATTAGAAAGCGAATAATTTCATCATATATTGATTAAGGGAAAACGTCGAGTTTTGCAAAAATGGAAAACGTTATATAAATGGGAAAGTCATGAAGAAATTTTATATATTTATTAATGGTTCACTAAAACTGCTATCATTTTAGAAACCGATAAAAGGACTATGTCATATTTTAAAGATATATTAAAATATAACTACGCCATAACTTGACAACGAACGAAAACTATATTTTTACATTGAGACAACAGTTTTAGAAACGACCCGTCGAAGAAACGAAATATAATTTATAAAATGTTATTTATATTTTATAATGGTTATAAACTATTACAAACATGGTTTGATAAATTCATAACGTTAAGACATGTGTCAACCTTTATACAAAGTCTTTCTATTAATTAATTTGATGTCGAACTAATTGATTTAATTAATTATTCACATTCATTATATAATACCTACAAGGTATTATATACTTTTCGTTAAACTTTGGATTGATTGTCTTTGTGATATAATTCACGGTAGGAATTATATAAGGGTTATTTTTCATAAGTAATATATAAGGAATATATATTACACACTTTGCGTATATTTTTAATTTATTTATTTAACCAACCACCAAACCATTGCAACATCAAATCTAAATAATTTTATCAACGTGTCGCGTTGATGTAATCATCCATCGGGAAAACCCAGACGCATTATCCTAGGCTAGTGGGACTTAGCCGTTAGGATTAGTTGCTACTTCTCAGTCGAGCCGTTCCGGTCTTTCTGTTCGTGTTGTGCATATTAAATGCCCATTCCCGCCAATCGTTCTTCATCATCGATGTGAGTTTATAGCCCCTCTTTCACTTGTTTTACATTTACTTTACAAATCTCGGGGGAGAATACATGCTCAATACAACTCGTTTACAATATCTTTTACATACTATTCTACATACTTGGTTTACATACTTGATTTTGCAATTCATTACAAACACAACTACATGGTTGATTACAAACTTGGTTTCTTACTTTGTCACATACTCATTTGCATACATGTTTACGAAATTGTTTACATACTCATTTCACAAATGCATATTTTACATTTGAATTTGAAATGATTTCGTGATTACGATTTGTTTGGCGCCTGCGGAGGCCACAAGCATCTTTTCTTGCCGGGTGTTCTTGGGAGGAACCACCCATGAATAGGGAAACACATTATTTGTATCACTTGCCCGAATCGATTGGTAATCAACAAGTCTAGTCACCAGCTGTCATGAACTGTAAATCACTTGTTGTAGGGTGAGCTGCGAGCGAATGTTATGAAATAGATTCTATTCAGGTGTTTCGGATCCCTGTTCGGGTCGATTATGCTATCGCACATAGGTAACGTACATTTACAGACTTGATGTCTACGCGAATGATATAAAATAGATCTAATTCAGGATTAGACAAACCGGGTTTGGTTTTCTCCCCTCTAGCGATCGGCCAAAAACAAACAACCCTTAAGGGTGTGTTTGTTCGATCGTGTATCACCACAAGGTGGTTTTGCTCACGTGTTAATTTGATTCAAGTGTTGTGGTGTTCATTTGCTAAAACACTACTAGTACTAGCATACTTCATTGTTTGCTAAGAACGTATTGTGTGTGGAAGCTTAGAGAGATCTTACTTTAGATCTTGGAGGTTTTGCGTGTGGTTATTATACATACGCGTATATAGAAGACGGAGTTAACGGTTACCTTTAAACGGTGTATCGTTTCGTGCTAAAAGGTAATCATCATCTATCCTTGTTAATTAATGTGTTCTACATGTGTTCTTTAATTCCGCTGCGTACTCGTGTTAATTAATTGTTAATTAGGTCATAAAACCCAACAGTGGCATCATGAGCCATCGTGTAGAATCTTTAATTACAAGGAATAAAATTGGACAAATTAGGGTTTCGTGATTAATTTTAATGCCCCGGTGGGCGTTTTTGTTAAAAGAATTGATCTTGACGGTTAATAAAATTAATTAGACGAGATCTAGCTTGTATGCAATTTTATATAAAACTTGATGTTTTAATTGTTAATAGTTTTAAGTTTTGTTAATTGTTAGTGGAGATCCATGATAAAATCATGCAAATTTATCATGAATTGATATTAGATATTTAAATCTTGTTAATTGTTAAAAGGATTTGTTTTAAATATAATCAAGATTCGCATAATTTTAAATATTTTCTTAATTGGTAAGATCCATGATTCAAGAATTCGGGAAGACCCTTATTATTGAATTAAGGGGCCTAAAATAGTTAAAAGATTTATGTGCTATTTGGTATTTATTTATATAAGGCTTACGCAATCGATTAATTCGATGTATGTGGCAGTAGTCATTGGATGAAGGAGCCTTATGCGAATAAATACGTTATTTAATTATTAGATAATTAGGATTATATTTAATGTTTGCATGCCTTAATTGTTAAGTGATTTTAAATAAATGTTATTTAGTTTAGTTGATGTTTATATGTTTTATTTTAAGTTCTTGACTTGTGAGAAAATAAAAGGGTTTTTTGAAAAACAAATATAAACATGACTAATGATTATCGAAATTAGATTTATTATGGACTATATAATGCAAAAAGTCAAAAGTGGATTCGGCTTACATCCGATATAAAATCTTCCATGATTAGACTAGCAATTTATAGTTCATAATGTGTTTCCAAAATTAAAGTTTTTTATTAAAACTAGACGCTATGGACTCATGGGAAGTACGGCTCATCCACTAGAATAAACTATAAGAGAAGTTTAAGGAGGATTTTCCTAAAGAATTCAGGTTTTTAATACGCTTCGCGCTGACCTGATTCTCCGCTTCTTTGTGCGTTCGATTGGAGTTACCGTGAACCATGGCATGTCACTACAGTGTTATTTTTTTTGAAAAAAAACCTTGTCCTCTCCCCTCACTGTTGAAACATCTAAGTCATCTCGTTACGTCTTAATTTCTCTTACTTCTCGTAACTCCTCGAAGCATGCCTATTAATTCGCTCACAACTTTAACCCATCACCTCATAACATCCCACTTTTGGAAACACAACTTTTGAAATTCGACTTATTTCATTTTCTTTACTTCATTCAATTTCGGTGTAAATACCGACGACGAAACAAGGAATGAGTTCCACGAGGATCGAATGTATTGTAACCCAACGAATTGCTGATTGCTATTAAATCTAATATTGTCTATGAGGAAAGAATCCACGTGGCTTGCGACTAAATACAATTAGGGTCGTTCCCCCCCCCCCCCCCCCCCCCCCCCCCCACCCCCCCCCCCCCCCCCTACCGTATTAGCCGAAACCCCCACCACCCCCTCCTCCCCCGCCCCACCCCGCCCCCCCCTAGCTAACGGACAACCAACCAAAACAAATAAATGACAACAACAAGGCACCCATCCCCCCCCCGTGAGAGTTACATTGCCCTCACAACCCCCAAATTTACAAGGTGACGCATAAGTAGCAAAAAAATTCCTTCCAAACCCCAGAAAGTTTTGCAACACTGGACCATGCACTATGAAGTGAAATAACTACGAGAGCGTTGGCCATGTGAGTAGGAATTATAGGACACCGTTTGGATATTCAACGTAGAGGCCATAGTGGCAAATTAGAAATTCATTGTACCTGTGCGGACCGTATTTAGGAGGCTAAAAAATCTCGTTGCGAGCTTAAACAACGTCTAAGATAAAGGTTGATGTTTAAGGAAATATTTTTCCCTATTTAGTGGAAACCAAAGTAGATCAAGCTTTAATCTCTAAGAGTGTTGCACTAGTACTACCTGTTGAATTTCGTGTATTGTGTAGATTTCCCTTAAATCCTTTTGTTCAAATTGTATTGTCATGTTGATTTTAGTCAGTACATTCATATCTCTAGTAAATATATGTTTGCTACTCATTGAGTCTTGTTACGTCTTGCAAACCCATTATTCAATTTACTATGTAAAGTGTCCTTACTGTTATTAACTAACTGGATGGATCATCTTGAACTTTTTTAGTGACGTTTATAAACATAGTTGTCGTCGCGTTATGAACTATTTTACCAACCCGTTTACAAACTGTTTGCTGATAGCCTCTTGTTTATTTTAACACCTTATCTGACTATCAACTAATGAACTAACTCGTTTTCATTTTATAACCTATTTTACGGGTTATTTTATAAACCTTTTGTTACCCTAATTATAAATTATTTTGCAGTATTCTTACAAAACCTATTTCCGTGTCACCTCATGAAATTAATTCGTTGTTATTACTAAGCTATTTTCGCTGTCAATTTATGAAATATGTCGTCAACATCTTATGAACTATTTCGTGTCTTTTATAAACCATTACGTTGCCACTTTAAAATGTTGGGTTGTCAACTCGCAAACCATTTGTTACCATTACATTATAAACCGTCACGTAATTTTCTTGTATACTAATTTGTTATCGCCTCATAAAACATTTCTCATTATCTTACTAAATTATCTTCTTTGCGGTCGTTTATTTAAACACCTGTTTTCATTACCACAAACTATTTTGCTACCTCGTAAACTATATCGTTTATACTGTATAAGATTTTTTTTATAACATTAGTTTGACGAAAAGAGCATTTTATCGTTAGTTCCTAAATTATGCATAGCCTGATCACCTATGGATAATTCAGGAAGAACCATGCTATGCTGGGAGTAGTCACCATAAATTTTTTGTCAAATTACCCATACGCTCCATCTCTATTTTCTTCTTTTTCTCTACATTGTTAACGAGATTATATTGTACCTGTATTTTATTAATATTTTGCGTGCGTATTCATGAGTCGTGTCGGTCACGTATATTTGTATTCGTAAGCGTCATAACTAGGCAGATTTTCTTCAACCTGAGTATATAGAAACACCATACCCGTAGCTGGGAGACCGAATTCTGCTTTTTGTAGTCGCGATAATTATAGATTGTAAGAATTTAGAACGTACCAGACTTATCGCTCTAATTGGATTATAACCAAGAGAACTAGAAGATTTCCTTCAATATACTTACCTTTTTGTGGGTTGGACTCACGCAAATAATGAGATACTCATATCGACACGAAACTTTTGATGGACATGAAGTTAAATCATCGAGATTACTTTTCAAACGACACATTTAGAGGTCGTTCTCTTGTATCTTGTGCTGTTGTATTATGAAGTAACGCTCCCGAACATATTTCCGTTGCGACAAATTTATAGGGGTGTCACAGATTGGTATCAGAGCACTGGTTATAGAGAACTAGGTTGCATATTTTACCCTAGAATATAACCGTTTTCACAAACATTGCATCACAGCAAACATTTGCAAAGTGCATACACACTACTTGCTTACTTGTTTACATTACTTGTTACATTAAGTGCTTACATTACATACGTATATATAATATATGTGCTTACATCTTTTGCGTATATCGTACGTTTATTTATATAAGAGTTAATTATATATAAATACTATAACATTTCTTAAGACATTGTGAGTTGCACAATGGTCTCATTTATACCTCAGACATTGTGAGTTACACAATGGTCTCATTTACTTCTTAGACATTGTAAGTTGCACAATGGTCTCACTTCATTCTCAGACATTGTAAGTTAAACAATGGTCTCTAAGATTTTTTTTTTCATAACTGTATACAATATCGTATTACAAGAAAGCCATCATAATTTTGTTTACATGGAATTATGTATGAATCTAAGTATTACAAGTCTTGTATGGGTAGGACTTGTAATATGAGGATTGATATGATAATTGCTATGTTAACAAAACTCGTCACAGTTCTGTTTACATGGGATTATGTATGAATCTAAGTATTACAAGTCTTGTATGGGCGGGACTTGTAATAGGAGGATTGATATGATAATTGTTATGTTGACTCGTTCATAAAGACCATTATCTTATTTACTTTAACCGAGTACTCATTAACTATCTTGAACGCTATGCCGATATTCCCTGATAGTTTTACTCCCCGTCTCCGAAGACGAGTTTTAAACACTCGTCCCATACTCGTTAGAGCACATGCATCGTCATGTCATCCACCACCTTGAAGGTTATGTGAGTACGCGTATTGCATTGGGAATTATTAAGTAGGATGATTTATAATATCTTTATTTGGAAGGATTGGGACGCCTCTTCATTTAAATAAATAAATTGTAAATCACCGAACCATAAGTTCATCAATTCATTATTTACATAAATTGGGACACTTCTTTATGCAAATAATGAATTATAAATTAGTGGGCTTAATGGTATCCGATATGAAACAAGTATGAACTCGAACCCGATAATCATCGGAATCCGTTAAAAAGGTCTAGAAACACAATCGTGCTTTACCACTCGTCAGAATCTTAAGGCCTCACTTAAGCTACCTTATCTCATTCTTAAGTTATTACTTTTGTCATTACAAATTTTTACGATCGCGAACTGCTTGTGGAGCTAATAGACTTGTTACACTTTTGAGCAAATGGACTTGGTTCAATCTCGAACTAACAGACTGAGTACAATATTCTAACACCTATCACATTAGCTCTCCCGCGAGCTCCTCCCATTTGTTGAACTTTATTCTGGGGATATTGTTTCTCGAAATGTCCTCACTCTCTGCATCCCATCACCATTTGTTATAGTTATTGTCGTTATGGTTGCTGTTGTTGGGTCCTGGAGCGGTCCCAGCTTGTACAACTTTATCCAATAGGTAATGCAACCCCCCTTAAACCAGATAAACACCTATCGACGAAAGAGATAGTCGAACTATTCATTTCGGGCCACTAGTACGAAGACTTAGGTCGCGATACATCCTAGTACTGCCAAGTAAGTTGAATACTTACATCCATTAGCCTCGTCCGTTATTAATCATCGAACATTACAGATATCAGAAACGAGACTCCGTCCTTGAACATTTAAAACTTTATACAAACATACTCACGCGACTACACTTTCTCCTTCGATGCTTTGACTATTAGGAGACCTTCTTTATAACGCGTTTATATCAGTCATAAGACATGTAGTGATATTGTTTTTGAGATACCTATTTTGATGGATTAAATATCCTGGTCAAACCTAGCCAAAATTTTTGGTATATTGAGAAGTGTCGAAACATCGAATTTTGCTGAATAAAGTTATCAGCGTCTTGTTTAGAACTGGTTTATTAAATCTTAAATCTTTTCTTGGTCACACAATCGGTTAACACAAATTAAATCTCGGGACGAGATTTCTTTAAGGGGTAGGTACTGTAACAACTGGCAATTTTCAGAATTGTAAATGACTATTTTACCCTTTGACTTTTCGGGTCCGACTTGACTTTTTGGCTTTTGATCTATTATTATCACTTAAAAAACGATTACCGCGTAACAGGTAATTTTTCGGAACATAATTAAATAATAAAGATATATATCTCTCTTGTGCAAATTTATTTTTACTTATTTGACTTGAAAACGAAAAGATATATGTTATTCTTAAGTTGACTTATCAAAACGACTCGCTAAATCACGTTTTCTCGCCTCGGACTCTGAAGCGATTTGATGTAAAACGACATTCCGGACAACTTTTTAGTTTTGCCCGAGACCCGAAAACAAGCAGAAAATGACTAAAATACCCTCGCAAAATTTTGAAAACGAAAACAACGCGTACCGACATGAAAATAATTAAATTACATTTAATTATCGCCGTTGTTAAATAAATATATTTAGAGGGGAGTTATTTAAGAAACTATTCTTTTCTTGGATACTGGGGGACAAATCCTAGCCATCCATCTAAAAAAAAGAGGGTGGAGATTAAAAAGGATTTTGTATTAAAAAAACAAAAAAAATGGAAGGGTAATTTGGTAAATTACCTCCGCAACTACTCAGACACTATCCACACTCACACCCCGTCTTTTAGATTTATCATACACACACTCTCTCTCTCTCTCTATCTCATCTAACACACACTAAAACACACACACAAACAAAATCAGATCTGAATGAGTAATCACGAACATCTAATTAATCGATTATCTTCTTTGTAAATCGATTATCTCCTTCTTCAGTTCATTAACATCAGGTAAAGTTCATCCGATCTGTTTTTATTTATCTTTTTTTAGCTTATTTGATGTGAATAAGCTTATAGTTCATCTTATCCTTTTATAGCTTGTTTGACGAATTATGTGAATTTATCGTGTTGAATGATAAGCTAACTTATTAGCTTATTTTTATGAAATATCAGGTTTTATGGGTTAATCTACGCTGAACAGATATAGTATGACCCGTTAGTGAAAAATCATATATGATAAGTTGCCTGAAAAAATTGTAAAAAATTATGTACTGTATCATATATGATATAAGCTAGGTTTTAAGCATTTATACTACATCATATATGATAATGTGCTTAAAAATAAAATATAAGCAGTTTGTGATCTCTTGGTGAGTAATAAAAAGTTAGTTTTGTGTATAATATCATATATGATAATCTGCTTGAAAGTCAACTTCTGTAACACTATAATATATCATATATGATAATGTGCTTGAAACTAAAATCAAATCTTTTTATTTGTGTAGAGAAAACAGTTTTTAATGCATTTTACACAAGAAATGAAAATACACAAGATAGGGCTGAGGTTTGCAAGAAAGATCTTGACATATGACATAAACATCCACAACGAGAAGATGAGCGACGAGGCACATGCGTTTGCAAAGAATGACAAGCTGTTGGTAGGCTAATCAAGTAGTGTAGGTTGACAAGCAGTTGGTGGTACCGTAGTATGTACCACATTTTGGGGATCCAACTTGTTGATCATGGTTTAACAATGTAATGCTACTAATTCGTCGTATTTTATTATAAAATGAATATGGGTGTATCTTTTGGTTAAATGTCTTGTCTTGTTAAACTTCTTATTGAACAAATAAATAATTACTTGTGTGTTTTTGGCATTTCACAACAAGCTAAAAATGTAATACCAGTATATCATATGTTATCATGTATAAAAGACCTTTCTAACATTATCATACATGATACTCCAAAATCAAATATGTTATCATGTATAACATATGTAACGGGTAAACCCATGTAAAAAACTAAAGATCCAACACTTGGTTCACAAACTATAAAAGAGTACTTTTTAACAATATCATATATGATAATTCAAATAGAAAGTAAGCCTAATGTAAAATCAAATATGATATCATATATGATAAAAACTTATTCATAATCAAAAGACACAAAAACAAAGAGTCTACTGAATTCATGATTAAATCAAAACATTTTTATTATCTAAACTGCTATTCTTCTTCTTCAATCAATTCTTTTTCTTCATTTTCAACCAAATTTACTTTTTCTTGAACTTCCTCCTGGGCCACCACGACTTCATCTTGATCCTTAAACATACCTGTGCACATTTCAATCTCTGAAAAAATATAATAAAAATAAAAGAATAAATAAACCGTCACCTGAAAAAAAATATCATATATGATAATCGCATGCCATATACATATGAAAAAGCAAAATCATATATGATATACGTCCGAAACATATCATATATGATATATCAAACAGATTAACCAACAACTATTTAAAATTGCTTATTGCTAACTGATAAGCTAAATACATCTTGATTTAGCTTATATCAACAAATTAATCTAATAAAGCTTATTCAAAACATAAAAATAGTTAATAACAAAGCTTATTAACACTAGCAACATAAATAAGCTAAATAATATAGCTTATAATTCATCAAAATAAGCTAATAAGGTAGCTTATAACTTAGCAACATAAATTCAAACGATGATAACAAATAAACTTATTCACGGAAAAGATCTAAATAAATTAGCTTATCACTAATAACATATAATTACAATATTCGATCAAAATAAGCTGAATTATAAGCTTATAAATTTAAATGATGATATATTAACAAGCTTATTCAAATCAAATAAGCTAAAAATATAAAAAAATCTGATGAATCTAACCTGATGTTAATCAAATGAAGAAGAAGCTGATGGATTGAAGAAGCTAATGGATCGATCGAAGATCGATCCATTAGTTGTTCGTGTTATTTTTATTTAAAGATCAAAGATCAATCGATCTATCAAAGAAGCTGATGGATTAGTTGTTCTTGTAGAGAGAGAAAAAGAAGATCCATTTGTTGGTGTAGAGAGAGAGAGAAAGAAAAAACACGTTATGTGTGTGTGTGTTAAATGAGTGGTTAGTAAGAAAAAAAGTTTATATATTAGTCGTGAAATGACCAAAATACCCATACAGTGTAAACTGAGGATTTAATCTCATCCATTAGATGAGATGAAGATGGAAGGTGAGGATGAGTCCCCTGGTATCCACAAAATATTTGGTATCCAAATGAACTTAAATCATATATTTAATAACTTATTTATCATTTTATTCAGAAAACGTTTGCTAAAAACACAAATATTCAAGTTAAAGTTTATTATTTTTTCTGTTTCCAACAAAGCTTAACCGTGATACACAAATAAATAATAAACAATTTAAAGAAATTTTATAAAAAAACCTGATTAAATGGTGGTTAATGGTTAAATAAATGTGTTATATATTATTTGATCTCGTCTAATTATATATATTGATCACGCGAGTAATTGCAACAGGGATTGATTGAAAAAGGATTAAGTTATAAAGTTTTAAGATTGTTTAATTTATAATTATACAATAACCAGATAAACAAACGAGAACTTATGCTTCCGCAACGTTTTAAATTTCATTTTCAACGAGTTATGATTTTCAAAACGTCCATTAGGGTTGTTCCCTTGATCTTGTGTGATGTATATTATGACGTCACATCCTCGGACATGTATTCCGTCCAGGCCCCGTTTGGGGGTGTGACAGATAATCACTTAAGAAAGGCTCCTATAGAAATTGTTAGCAGTCCTGATGTGAATAGAAATTTAACACCTATGTGTCATAGGAATTTGACAAAGAGAAGGAAAATGTTAGCTCAAAGGCATTTAGGCAATGTGATGAATCAAAATTTGAGTATACACCTTGCTTGTTCTGATAAAGGACAATTGTAATAAGACTGATATCCCTCAGATGAACTTGAGAGATACTAGGTGACTATGCAAATATACAGTTGGGAAAGAGATCACTATGAATGAGATAATATTCATTAGGTAACAGGTCTATAGTTGAGAATGCGGTTGATTATGATATGCTATATGAGACAAAAGGGGTTGGTCCTATAGGAAATTTACAAGAAGTAGAGAGGTACGATAATAAACAGAAGAAGAAAGTGCTAAAGTGACACAGAAGAAAATGAAACAATTGGCAATGCTTTAGAGGATTTGGATTATGATCCAAAGCATGATGAAGTGTTTGATGATGATGAGCATATACTTAAAGATGTTCCTATAAGTATGAATAATTTCAATTTCAATCCTGATCCTAAACATGATTTAAGTATAATTGTTGTTGAGGTTCATGAACATGATCTAGATGTCATTAATTATGAATCATTTGGCAGTCACTTAGATGATGGAATTGATTTCAGATTAGGAAACACAACTTAGATGAATTAAAAAGAAATAGCATGCAACAAACCAGGGTCTCAATAAAAACTACTTCTACTTAGGCCAGCAATTTGCTACTAAAGAAATTGTAAAGGGAATAGTTAAGAAACATTATGTTGAAACTAGGAGAAAGCTAATATTAGTAAAAATGATAAAAAAAGGCCGAGAGTTAGATGTGAAGGGACAATTCCAGCCTTGGTCCTCTTTGTTGACAGTGATACTGCTATGGGTAAAAATGTATTTTCATGAACCAAAGATGGCCCAGTCATTAAAGAGAACAACATTAGTGGCAAGCATAATTTTTTTGAGCAAAGACAAAACAGTCCAGGGGAAGGGTAAAAAGGTCAATAAACAAAAGAAAAAAAGACAAATACTCATGTCATTGGACAATGCTTGTTGTATCCACAAATGAAGGCAGATAGGAGGTAAGAATATTAATTGAAGATGACAAATGCCTACAATCAAAAGAAATTAAAGCATGTACATCTAGGTTTCTTTCAGATCATGTTATCAAAACACTTGCTACTAATCCTCATATTCCTATGAGGATAGTTCAAGATCAAATGCAGAAACAATTTGATGTGGGAATCTCAAAGACGAAAGCTTTTAGGGCAAAGAGAATTGCAAGTGATAAAATTTACAGGCCAATTTCAAGGACCATTAATCATTCTAAGAATATGTCCAAGGAGTTATTAATCAAATCTAAGCACAACTATTAGGATTGATGTACAACAAGAACCAAATCTAGAGTCTCCAAC
The DNA here is from genome assembly GCA_026074375.1 of Tanacetum coccineum. NCBI lineage: Eukaryota > Viridiplantae > Streptophyta > Magnoliopsida > Asterales > Asteraceae > Tanacetum > Tanacetum coccineum. The sequence goes on from BQNB010062098.1 coordinate 15,108, forward strand.
AAGAACTTTTAGAATGTTGTATGTGTGTTTGGGATCTCTAAAACAAGGTTTTAGAGCTTGTGGCAGAGAAATATTAGGATTAGATGGATGCTTCATGTCAGGTCCTTTTCTAGGTCAAATACTAACAGCAGTTGGGGTTGATGCAAACAATGAGATTTAATCATAGCAATCTATATTTAAGCAGAAAGAAGGTATCTTGGTGTGGTTTTTGAATCTTACTTAGAGTGGATCTGGTATAGAAGTCAAACTTCAATTACACTTTTCATTTTCGATAGAAAAGTACAATTTTTATGTATAAATGTCATGTGTTTTATGTAAAGTGAGAACATGTACAGTTTTAATCACATCCTTAATCTTAACTATCCACAAGGACTTATACAAGTGATGAGTCGTTTAGTATAGGTAATAATATTATCAAGTTTTATTATTTATAATTTTGCCGACTTTAACCTATTAACTAACACTAACGTGGGGGGCCATGTTTACCCGATCAAGTTATAGGTTCGATGGTAAGTAGGGTGACCGATCACTAAGATGAGCGGTAAATACTTAATCTACTAGTTATCTAGGTAATCTAATCAGACCTAATTAATCCTAATTAAACCTAAACTAACGCAAATAGGGGGTTCAGCCTAATTTTTGGTTTAATCTAAACTAATAAAGCAATAAATTAGACAAGTAACACACACAAGCAGATAAACAAATGATAAAGAAGAGGTCAAGCACTTATGTAAGGAAAATGTATTAACCAAGTTTATTTAAATAAGATGTATGAATTGTCTATGTGTGCAATAGAAAGAACTACATTCGTTGGTGTATATCAATCCAAGCTCGGTGGCACTTCTCCCTAAACACTAGGTTTATATAACGATAATGTAGAACCCAGTAAACTCTAAAGATCCAATTCTTAAGCTTGTGGTTAAGGTTTAGTATACTAGATCAATCTAACACAACTTAGTTTAAGAAACTTTGTCTAAAAAACTAAGATTATGCAGAATCTAATCTTTAATATAAGAAGAATTCTCCAGTAACAAAAAACAATATAATTTCAACAATAAAAGTTCCAATATTATTATTACAAATAATATGAATACTCTCCTAGTATTAGGGTTACAAAACCTTGAAGCTATGAATTATACGACTAAGATACATAAAACTCTATGCCCTAGGACCTCCTTTTATACACCAAGGAGTCCTAGTCGATTTACAATATATTACTAAAACTTAGATTATTCTCAAAGACCTATTCTATAAATAAAAATCCTTATCTCATAAGTAATCTTAATCTTTAAGCAATCTTTATCTTTTAGCAGTTGTAATCTTTCAGCAGTTGTAACTTTGTACCAGCAGCATTAACTCTTAACAAGCAAAAGTAACTTATACATCAGTAGCATTAACTGTGTACAAGCAGTAGTAACTACTTAGAATATTTTCTTCAATCTTCACCAGCAGTACTAACTTTACTCTAGCATACTAACATTTACAAGCATAGTAACTAGCAGTACTAATATACACTAGCAGTACTAAGTTACACTAGCAGTACTAAGTTACATTAGCAGTACTAATTACTTAGCATATTTTTCATTAAGATTACTGAACAACACTAACTTTAGCTTAGCAGCAGTAACACAAACCTTAGCAGCAGTAACTTAAAGATCATCATGAAGTCTTTTAATCCCAACAATCCTCCCCTAAACTTGATATTCTTCTTCAAAATCTCAAGTTTCTTCATTAAAAGCTTCATTAATCACCAGGAGGATGCTTCCAAACACTTCATTGATTCTTGAGTTATTTTGTGAGAAGTTTAAGAAGTTGATATACCATTTCACTGAAATGATCACATTGAAGCTTCTTGTTTAACATATCAGTAATTGTAGCAGGTGTTAGGGGATATCTCTTTTCTACCAACATATGAATGTGCATATGTTGCATCCTTAAAGAATGAACTCCACATGAGTCATATATTTTCCAATCCAACACTCTGTAATCCTGTTGATTCCTCCATACTTGATCTTCAACATGTGGATGAAACATTGTCTTTAGATCACCCCATAGCACTCTCTCATATACCCTCCACATGCCTTAGTTGACCATGCATAGCTTTTACCAATTTCCACAGGGTTCCAAATCTTTCCTTGACAAAGCTTTGACATATGACTGAAGACTAAGCACACCTTTAAACTTCCACCAGCCCTGATTATCTGGTAATAGGTTTTCTTCTCTTCTTTATGGATCTTGTAGTTAACAATGCTCGGAGGCTTAGTTGCCAAATGAACAACATCAATTGCTACTTTCTCTTTATCAGGAATAACTTCTATTAGTCTTTGAAGCTCTGTTGTTTCTTTATCATCATCCACCTTTTGCTTCTTAATACTTTCTTGTTCCAGCTAAGTGCCTGCTCTCTTTGAACTGCTTTCTTATGCTATCTTTGCTTCAGCTCTTACTTCACTTCCTTCCACCAATTCTGTATCTATATCTATAAATGTGTTTACCCTTTTCATAGCTTTGTCAAATAACTTTTGAATATCATCAAAGCTTTTGTTCTTTAACTGATTGTGCTTATATCCAGCCATGTTTTTCAGATAAGTAGACATTGTATTTCTCTTTTGAGCTTTAGTTGGTGGTTTGTTCCTCTTTTATTTTTCTTTTATTGCTGCAAAGTATTTCTTTCTTGCTTCTAAGAGTTGTACAAACAACTTGGACTACTGTTCAATACTCAACTTCACTGTTCATCTACTTGCATTGTTGATTACCCATTAGATAATCAGCATCTATCATTGCTTGCACATCATCCTATGAAATAATGTAGCTTCTTCATTCTCTTCTTGTCTTACCAATCCTATCTTCTTCGCTCTCATCAGCTTGCAATTAGAGCCTTGAAGTCTTTAAGCAACTCCTCATCATGCTACTAGATCTTTTCCTCTTTGTTTGGTGTTCTCAAGCTCTTCCATGATAGCTTTACCTTTATCTTTTTATGGTAGTTGTTGAGGTCTTGTTCTTGTTATAGATTCACTCTGCTCTCCTATCATAACCCCTTTGATAAAGATGGTGGTGAAGGTACCTGATTCCAGCTGACTCACAAGATTCATAACCACATGCTCATACCCGACCGACAAACATAAAGACATCATGAAAGCTCAAGTACATGTTTCAAGACTTCCGCTACTCTGATACCGTACGTCTTTCTTGAAGTGACAAAGTATTAAAGTCAAAGAATTTCAAAGAAGTTTCCGTCACTCTGATACCGAACGTCTTTCTCGAAGTGACGAAGTGTTAAAGTTAAAGAATTTCAAGAAAGATGCAACATTAAAGCTTTCCAAGTCAACAAATCAAGAATGGTATGAGCATGTCGGTCCAGAAGTCACAAGATCACAAGATGACAAAGTCACAAGATGGCGAAACGAGATTATGCTTGGTTGATGATCTCACAGTGCTCAAGATCACATCTCCACTTACAAGTAAAGATAAAGGAACAAGCTCGAGCCTAAAGTCAAAGATTACTACAACATATTCACAAGAGAAAGTCAAGTTTACGAGCTGAAGACTAAGAGATATAGCATAGTATGCTAGGTTTAAATTTTGTAAAATGGAGTGACCTCCCTTAGGGGGAGATTGTTGGAAACAAGAAAAGTATCGGTCACTTCCAAGTTGTAATAGTCTTAGCCCGTAGTTTGTTATATGATTAGTCTAGTAAGCTAGTCTGGCCCAAGGCCCATGGAAAGCCCGTTAAGGCCCATGGCCGGCCATCATAGGACTATATATACACCTCTCCATGCCTTGGAGAGGTGGTTGGTTGGTTGGTTGGTTTTTGTATTTCACTTTTCATATATGCATTTCATGTTTTCTTACTTTCTCTCTCTAGAAACAAAACCTTCCTTCCACTCACTCTCTCTCTAGTTCTTAATTGTTTATCATAGATTACTAGTATTCTTCAAGGTATCTCAGTGTCCTTTCTCTTAGGCCTCTTAGGTTTTTGTTTCTTTTGAGGTTGAGATGTTGATGGTTGAATAATAGTGGGTATGTGATGGGGATCAGAGGGATTTGCTGAACCTTTACCTATTTCTTCTTGATGTTGTACCACCATTGTTTGAAATAAGGGTGTTTCTCTTCCAGAAAAGCCTTTCCCTACCCTTCTCATGTTTCCAAAATCTTCTTAGTGTGAGAGGGTGTAACATAAATCCTTTTATGATTTGACATTCCTTCTAGTTGTTTCTCTAAAAACACTTGTACAAATCTTAGATACATCAAGAATTTACCAGACACATTCTCTAAGTTTTTCACCATACTTTCAAATATGTACTTTGAAAAGTTAAACTTCTGGTTTGTAGCTAAACAGATGATTGCAGATGCCTTAGTGCTACTAAACTCATTCCATGCAGTAGTCTTAGCACTTAGACATTGTAAAACACTATGAATAAGGAATTTCCATTGAGGGGAAAAGAATGCCTTTTAGAAAGTAAGTTTTTGTGAAACTTTCTCATACCCCATGAGTGTAAGCTGTTCAAAGATAGTAGCATTGGGTAGCCAATCAATACCTTCAGCATCTTCTAGTTGAAGATTTCTTTTCACAATCGACTCAGTAATGATGATCTTCTTTCCATCCACTAGGGCTTGTAAATGTACTTCCTCATTGATAGTTTTCGCCTTGACAGTAGCCCATAACTGTTCAATACACGAAGTATAGATTGTAGGATTGATCGTTAATGCATATCTTATAGGATTTGCATTTAGAAAATCCACTATCTGCTCAAACCCTTCACTTTCAGTGGGTTTAGACAAAAACGCGACCAAATTATGAGTATCAGCAAACTGTAGGGTCGTCATTGTGTTGGGTTTTGATGATGAATGATGAAATTAAGTTAGGGTTTGTGATTAGAGAGTATATGATTAAATGAAATCGATTAAATGAGTGATTGAAACCCTTAGTCAATGTATATATGAAAATACCCTCAACAGGATTAACGTTCAACAGCAGTAGTAAGTTATGCCTGGAAGCATTAACTTTCAACTGGCAGTAGTAAGTAACCCAGCAGTAGTAACTCGGTAGTAGTAAGTTATGCCTAACATCATTAAGTTTATGCCTAGCAGTTTTAACGTTGAGTCACCATCATTAACTCCAATTTTATTTCAAACACTCTGTCTGTTTTTAATATATTCAACTCTCTTTCTGTTTTTCAACTAACCATTTCTCTCAATTCTTTTACTCACCAAATCACTCTGTCTGTTTTTATTTCACACAACACTTTTTTTGTTTTTATTCTCACCAATTCTCTCAATTCTTTTACTCAAATAACCAGCTTTTCCATAATCAATCTAACACTTTTCTTTGCTTTTTCTATAAAATGTTAGTCCAAAAACCAAGAAAATACAAGCCATAGCAAATTGTACAATAATCACAGTACTAATTATACCTAACAATATTAGTTATAACTAACATTATTAACTCAGCAGTATTAAGTATAACTAGCAGCACTAATTATATTTAACAGCAAAAACTTTTAATGACATGAATAACAGTAATAATTGTTGGGAATTCTGATTTGATGATTACAAAACCTTATATGCAACAATAAAGAAAGAAGAAACAACAAGGACTTAAGATGTAATATTAGGTTAGCTTAATATGTAAGCTAGGGTTTTATTGTAACCTTCCTCTATTATATAAAGAGGGAGTAGGCGTCTGGTATAGATATCCAGAATAGAATTAGAACTCTCCAATGAGAGTCTAATAGTTAGCATAGTTATAGTTAGTTTAGCCCCAAGATCATTTGATCTTGGGGTAAGTGATTAATAGAAAACCTTGTTTAGTAATATTGTGTTCTTATAATTTTCGCTGTGCATATCAATATTACTGATCCTAGATGTGCTAGATCGTGGTTTAACAATTGGTATCAGAGCGGGTTGCTCTTGATATCTAGGATTCAAGGTTTTATGATCGAAGAATGAAGAAGAAACCGTAAATTCGTATATGGTTTTTATGTTCGTTACTTTCTGGGAAGCTGTGGTAAAACGGTCATAAAATTTTCGTTAACTGTTGGATCGTAATGAAATTTTGAACGGAGGTTCTACACATATATATCTACAATCTGACTGGAGCGATCGTCAAGATAAGCTTTTGATAAAAAGTTATGCTATGATGAATTTGGCTGTAGAAAAGGTATTTTTCACGTTTTTGTTTGGTGATTATATTTTTCTCGACTAGCTTTGGTGAGTTGATTCTGGATCAACAATGAACCCTAGTCGAGATGGATATGGAGTGCATACAGTTCTGATCATCATCAGTGGGAGGCTAAAACCCTAACCACGTTGCGAAGAAACGGAATGTGAGTTCATGCAAGATACGAAACCCTAATGAATATTCGTACATGGTGGTTCTGAGTTCACATGAAGGCTAAGTGAATGATGGTACGAATACAAGACAAGTGTGTAGGGTTTCTGAAAAACCTTATTCAATATGTGATGTGACACGTTTCTTTAATCTTTCTGATGGAGATAACATTAGGGTTTCACACATGGGATAGAAGGGTTTATTGGTGATCGCATGGGTGATGAAGGAAGTCATCCATAATAAAGATCAAGTCGACATTAGAACTTTACATGGTGTGTTTTGAATGGATCTAGTATTATGGGTTTATATCAGCCTCCACGTTGGATGTATTGTTCATGTTGTATAATGGATGTGAAGCAGGTAATAAAAACATGTATACTCTAATACTGTTTGTGCACATGCTCTTTGTATATGACTGTTGTTCGTACGCTATGTTTATGTTCAAAAGAAAAGTTTGTTACAACTGTTCGTGTATCTATGGTATGCAACAGTTAGTAACTATTAGGTTTTCATTGTTCATATGACTATCGTGTGGGATGATTGTTATTTGTTTCTACTGCCAATGCTGCCAAAGAAGACATTTAATAGTGCTACGTGTTCCAAACTTAATACTGGCAGGGTATTTGATTTAGTACTGCTACTGTTCAAATATTAATTCTGGTTTCGTGGTTAATACTGGTCACTTTGGATTAATACTGGTTGTATCAAAGTTAAGTCTAGTGGCTACAATATTAATTCTGGTGGAGTTAGCAACACAACAGCGACAGAACAGCGACAGACAAAGTGTCACTAACAGTCATGGAACTCAAGATTGTGAAGGATAGCGTTCTGATCAGTGACAGAAAATTGTGTCACTAACAGCAGATAGTGACAGATTTGGGACAGCAAAAAGAGTCACTAATTGGCAGATTTGGTTAAGTCTGTTGGTTTTGCTAGTTAATTCTGCTAGCCTTGTCCGATAAAGCAAGTTAATTCTCCTAGTGTTATACGATATCGGACGACACACACTTATGGACGGATTTGGATCTTGAATGATGATGATGTGTATGGATCGTTTTGACGGTTTAGTGCTGACTATAATTCTTGATGGAAAAGTTATCACGAGTGATGATGGCTTGTTATGGAAAGTATTATGAAAGACATTTGATGCGATGACCTTTTAATCAATTATGTGACAAGGGTACCCTTTTTGTTCGTAGATCGCCGGATGAGGCAACGGTACAAATAAGGAATACAAGCAGATCGCCGGATGAGGCAGCAGTCACATGAGAGAAGATGATGTTGTTGCACTTAGATGTTTCTCATTAATTATAACTATTTGAAGCCAACACGGACGCATTTGGGTCTTGAACAGTGATTATTTTTGATGAAGATTGGTTATTACTTGTGTGTTGTTGTAGTTGATTTTCACAGGTGCGTGTCTTATTATATCTCAAATGGCTGACAACATTTAAAGATAACTTGTTCGTGCTTATAATGTGGTGACGAAGACTTGACGAATCTAGCAAACGTGTACGATCTATCTTATGGTGCTTACTACGTACATTTGCTATCACTTAGTATGTGTCTCATAGAAGATGAGGATTTTTGTCAAGAGGTTGCGGTCTACTTATAATTATCAAATGATTACCAGCATTTGTATAAGTTCGACGTCACGTGGATAGTGCAAGACATAAGACACAAGCTTGGGAGATTCTACTTCTTCAACATATGGGTAATACTCATTTTTCTTCATCAATAATTACTACTTGGAGCCTACTGAGTCCGTGATTCAAGAGATGGTAAACATGTTAAGGGGAAGCTTATTGTTTATTTACCATCTACATGCACCACTTGAGGGGAAGCGTTCACAAGTTGCATATCTATACAAGACCCCTATTGGATGATTACAAAAAGGGGAAGAAGATTCATGATTGCAGCTTATTATTATGGTGGCATGTTCAAGGAGATCTTAAGTCAAGGGGAAGCATTGTTTCTTTCATGAAGATTGTTTTGTAATATCAAATAGGGGAAGATTGTTGGGAATTCTGATTTGATGATTACAAAACCTTATATGCAACAATAAAGAAAGAAGAAACAACAAGGACTTAAGATGTAATGTTATGTTAGCTTAATATGTAAGCTAGGGTTTTATTGTAACCTCCCTCTATTATATAAAGAGGGGTAGGCGTCTGGTATAGACATCTAGAATAGAATTAGAACTCTCCAATGAGAGTCTAATAGTTAGCATAGTTATAGTTAGTTTAGCCCCAAGATCATTTGATCTTGGGGTAAGTGATTAATAGAAAACCTTGTTCAGTAATATTGTGTTCTTATAATTTCCGCTGTGCATATCAATATTACTGATCCTAGATGTCCTAGATCGTGGTTTAACATACACAACCTATAAACTAATACTGTTTATCTGCTTATTTTGGGATTGCTTCATATTGCAAACTTCCTTATTCATATCATCAAAACCGTTTCTGCTTATTTGGGATAAACGTGACATTTAACCCTCGTATCTAACCTTAAAAAAGGTTTAGAAAGATATATGCACCTAAACAGTTACTGACATCTTCCAACACACCTAAATTCTAATTTTTTGTTTCTTAGTCCGGTTTCTAAACTAATACTATGAGGCAATGGCTAACTTCAAATTCATAACCACCTATCCAATATCTTAAATGATTGATTCACAATACAATGGAATTTTTTTGTTTATCTTTTTATTATTAGAAATATAAGCAATCCGAGTGTTTTATCATCTATACCGCTTCCGCTTATCTACCTTATATCAGGCTAAACATCATTTTACCCTCATATCTAACCTTAAAAACCTAGATTAACTCGACGGACACCAATCCAAACAATATTCCACAAACTACTTATCTTAGCTTCTTATCATTAATCCCAAACACCCCCTAATCACCCAATTCCACCAACCACAACCTTACTAATTACACAATTACAATTCAAATCAATTATACAACAACTTCAATAAAGTACAAAGTAACAATCCCTACTACTGCTTCACCATCTAATATTGAACCAATCCCTATTATTGCATCATCATCACAACCCCAAAAGACTCACAAACGTAGGAAAACCAAAAGGCCCACTGAGATATCTCAGTCTAGTAGACCTACTACCCTTGTAGCAGATGAGACTGTCCATGTAGAAAGGGGAGACAGTATAGAAAGGGCTGCCACTACTGCTGCTAGCTTAGATGCAGAGCAGGACAGTGGTACCATAATTAGGACCCAATCCATGGCACACTTAATGAGCCTATTCCTCAGGGAACTGGTTCAAGTAGTGGTCTCAGGCGCCAAGATACCATATTGGGAGACATACCTGCTCAAACTAGGTTTGAGAGGTTGTTTAAACAGTCCAATGATCCACCTCTCTCAGGAGTTAACACACCTGGAAGTGGGGAGGGCAGACTGAAAATTATGGAATTGATGGAAGTTTGTACAAAATTATCTGACAGGGTTCTTGCCTTGGAGAATGTCAACACTGCTTAGGATTTAGAGCTTACTAGTCTAAGACGGAGTGTCAAGAAATTAGAATGTAGAAAAATAGGCAAGGGAACTCCACAAGAACTCAAGAGGAGGTTATTTAAAAGTCTGTATAAAGTCTTCTGCCCTGTTAAAAAGTTTGGGTGACAGGAGGATGCATCTATAACAGGAAGGATCTAGCTGAAATCAGACCAACTCTGATGAAGGGATTTCATTTGTTTAAGAGGATGCAAGAGACTCAAGGGGGGGGGGGGTATGATTAGAATTCTTAATGTTATACCCTGTCAGTGCACCAATTACTTATGGTAGTGTATCTGTTAGTACTCGCTGAGGCCAAGTACTCCCTTACAACAACAACAATGTTATGAAGATGAAGATTATATATCTGCTTAGAACTTATGAAAGATAAGAAGTGAGACAATCAAAAAGAAAAAAGCAAGAAAGAGGATCATAAGAAAAATCTAGTGAGCTGCTACTGTCCAACAAGAGGGTGACTATGCAAGAACCTAGGGACGTCTGGGAACAAGAAAAGCAGTACCTCATTCACAACATGATCTAAAAGACAAGTGAAAAGCCAAAATGATTTAACCAGAGAAGCCATTAAAGAAAAAGGATCAGATCATGTTTGATGAAGAAGTGGCTAAAAGACTTGCAGAAGAATTAGAGGCTGAGTTAGAAGAAGAAGAAAGGGTTACAATACAAAGAGAAGAATAGGCTAACTTAATTTCATGGGATAATACTCAAGCTATAATGGAGGCATATTATGAGTTAGCTCAGAGACTACAAGCAGAAGAACGGGGAGAATTAACCATTGAAGAGAGGTCAAGATTATTTGTAAAGCTCATGAACAAAAGGAAGAAGCATTTTGCAAAGCTTAGAGCTGAAAAGATCAGAAGAAAACCACCAACTAAAGCACAAAAGAGGAATCAAATGTCTACCTATTTGAGAAACATGGCTGGATACAAACACACTCAGTTGAAGAACAAAAGTTTTGAAGAAATTCAGATGTTGTTTGACAACGAAATGAAGAGGGTGAATTCATTTGTTCCTATGGATTCAGAGGTGGTAGAAGGCAGTGGAAAGAAAACTAAAAGTAGTAGAAAGGAAACAGTTAGTAAGAAAAGAGCAGGTGAAGAACTTGATGAAGAAGTGTCAAGAGGCAAAAATCTAGAGGATGATGCAGTTAATTAGGTGTACTTCAAATCCTTTTGTTTAGACGATAGTTCCAAGCGATGATGAAGCTATCAATGTTGAATCATTAGCTACAAAATATCTAATAGTTGACTGGAAGACATACATTCTAACAGAAGACAAGATGTATTATGAGATCATCAGGGATGATGGAAGTACTAAATTTTCAAGATACTTTACTGCAATGCCTGTGATTTTGACAGCAAATGATGGGTTAGATCTATATAGGCTGGTAAAAGAAAAGATTTGAGACACAAGTCCAGAGGGTTATGACAGGTTGATTTGGGGATATATATAATCTTTTTTGAACCAGTGAGGAAAATGAAAGTCTGGGAAAGTCAACAAGACCTCATATGATAAGCTGAAGGTTATATGATTCATGTGGAGTCATTATAATTGAGGATACTGGAATTTACTATTCACATAATGGTGAAATAAGAATTATCCTCTTACATCAGATTGCTTTCAAGGATGTTTAAGGTAGAAGACTAGAATTTGATCTTGAGTGTAAAATGGCTTATGAACTTATCAGATTTTACAGATCACAGTTAAGAAGTAGAAAGTTGTTTTGGAATACATCCTCCTGAGTCTTAGAGTTTTATTAAATAAACTTGATGATTAATATGATGAATATCAAGTTTAGGGGAGGATTGTTGGGAATAAAAGGCTTATTAACTGTTACTACTGTTGGTTCAAGTTACTGCTGCTAGTTATGAAGATTACTACTGCTGGTTATAGTTTCAACTGATGGTGAAGATTGCAGGAAATATTCTAAGTCATTACTACTGCTAGTTATAAAGTTACTACTGCTAGTATTAGTTACTACTGCTAAAAGAGTTTCTGTTGTTAGTTATAAGTTAGTACTGTTAGTTATATGTTAATACTGTTGATGTGATAGGAATGAGATATTTTAGGAAAAGATATGCATGTATAGAAAATGCGTTGTAAGCCCATTAGGGTTCCTTGGTGTATAAAAGGAGACCCTATGGCATGTAGGTTAGTATCTCAATATCTCATATTCACATAAAGTCGTTTATCGCTTCAAGATTCTGTATAACCCTAACACTATCAAGAGTGTTCGTATTAACATATTGAGGCTTAAAGTTTGGTATTATACAATCTTACTTATTACTCTTTCATTGTTTATTCTTCTTAGTGTCATAGACTAGATTCTGCATAGTCTTTGATATATTCAATCAAAGTTTCTACTATAGTTGTCTTGGATTTATTCAATACAACTAAGCCTTTTACAAGCTAAGCAAGATCTATTCAAGTGGGATCAACAATTAACGATAACCAAATCAAGGATAATCATCAGCTATAGATGTATGATAGTAAAAAACCATCTACGGACACCCACCACATATCTCAACAACGTGCATACTAATTCTACGGTTGTAGCCTAACCATTCATATAATCGCAGACTTACATACTATTAAAATGGTTGTTGGTCCATGTTTAGAACATCTCCAAACATGCATTTTTTTCCTTCTGTTTTTTCAATATTAAAGTTGCTACGTTTTAAGCTAAAAAAAATTCTAAATTAATGTTGTATCAAATGCCTATTTAACTCGACATAAAACAGCCTGCAATCATTACCGATAACATACTCGTGACAACAGTGCAATACACTAAATATACAAATGTTCTTAATTCCCTAACGACACAAAAATTATTTAAAAATAATACCAATTACCTTAACCATAACTGCAATAGTATTTGGATGTGCTTAATCTTTAACGACACCTTCTCTCCATCTCTCATACTCCACACACTTAACAATGATTCAAAACGAACCTGCATATTGCAACATTGAAGTGAGTTTTGGATGCCAAAACTGAAAATGAACAAACTTTGTAATCATACCTTATTCAATATGCTATCAAATACATCAGCCAATAAATCTTTGCAGACACTGTAGAATTCATTATAATCATGTGTTTGTAACTTCTTTAGGGTTTCAAAACTGCAAAATAAGAAGTGTTTCAGTATACATCTTCAGAAAATAGCGCGCACGACATTTATAAGATAACATCATATTAAAAAGATTAACTCGCCCATATAGGTTGTGTGTCATTAGTGAGTTCCCAATCCCAGTATTTGTCAACAACTTTCTTAATTTTCTTCTTTTTCAGCTTAGAAATCATCATCGCTCATTAGATTTCGAACTATAAGATACCCCCTCACCTCAACGTTGCCATCAATTCCATCCTTATTAGCTTCAGCTGGATCCTCGTCAACCATAACCTGTTCCAAGATAAACACTACTTAATTAACAAAAATAGAGTTCGACACTAGAAGACAGTCCACCAATTAAGAATTAAAACTTAGCATAATAATCTGAGACCTTCAAAAATAGGCTTATTCATAAAAGAAAAGTGAGGAAATTATTATTGAAGTTTAAGAAGTTTAGAAGTACCTCTTTTGTGTATCCATTCTCTTAACATGTGCAAATTGGAAATGACACAAACTGCAAATAATTTTTGACGAATCTCTTGATTCTCACGGGATGAGCAAAACTTTTATCATCAACGCTGAGTACAAACGAAAATATAGTGTTGTTGCCATGGGATGTGTGCTCAGCATCAAAAACACCAAGCCTTCTAAGTTGACTTTCCAACATTTTTCGCCCAATCATGCTCTACACCAACAATGATAGAACAATAAATATACCATCAAACTGACACTTCCAGGGTAGAAAAGTAAGTATACCTGGTGACATTTGTACGCTGTAAGTAATCAACATAATCTGTCTTCAAAATTCCAATTTGGACCTCAACCTTTTCACCGTTTTCGCTTAACAAATAGTACCTGCAATTCCAAAAACATGTAAATAATGAATATCAGCAAACGCGCGCAAGCGTCAGTAAAACATTGTTTCTCTAGTTACCCTTAACACTCCCATTTAAACTCCAAAAATTCAAAATTTATAATAAGAGAAAAAAAATCAAACAGGTGTGTATATTAGGATCAGGTAGGTTATGAATTGAAAAAAGAGGACACATCCGTCTCGGCTGCAAACCCAATGGTTTGCCTCGCCAAAATACGGGTGACCGCAGCTCTAATTAAACATGTTCAGATTCACCAACAAATTGGTCCACCTCCGTTTAACAAACTCCAGTGACTCAAATGAAATCCGATGTCGAAAACAAAATTATAAATTAGCCTCTTATCCATAAACTAAATAACTTTTGCATTTGGCTTTTTCAAGTTTATCCTTTTACGTCATTGTGCACTTTACATCGCGACTAAAGATGCTTTTGACAAACATATTGGCGGGGTCTTTCGATTAGCTTACTTTGTCGGCTTATGGACAGCTTATCAGAATTTGGATAACTTCATAAGTTTTGTTTTTTAGCTTATGAGCCCAAACCCACATACCACATTTTCATTTAACCAAATTCTCAAAAACAAAAAACCCCAATTTGATAATTAAAAAACTAAAAAATAACTAACCATTAATCACTTACGCATAAACGAAGCGATTTTGAAATAAGCATAAGGTCATATTTTGAAATATCCGATAACATAACTTGATAACACCCACAACTATCTTGTTAAATGAACCCACATCCATATTATCCTAAAATTACACTTCAAGCATCAATAAAAAGTTTCACAACACTACAAAAAAAACCATTCAACAAATTTGAAACTTACCCTTACAAAAACCGATAAGCATATTATCCTAAAATTACACTTCAAGCATCAATAAAAAGTTTCACAACACAACAAAAAAACCATTCAACAAATTTGAAACTTACCTTTACAAAAACCGATAAGCAGCAACATAACCACCACCATCGAACTTGATTTCATGTTTTCGGACCTTTTTTTCAATAAGCAGCAACATAACCACCATCATCGATCAGGTCATCCACTGTAAAAAATAAAATTTCCAAAAAACTCTAGAAAAAACTCCAATTAATCAAATAAATCTCAAAACAACTAAAAATTCACTTGAAAATATCCTCAGTCGCTGGCGGCTTTCGTTAGTGTGGTTTTTTTGTGCCAGCTCCATTGTGGTGGTAAATCGGATCACTTACCAGAGTTCATAAGATGATCAATGTGTCTATCAACCAAAATATTTTAATCTTATTACACTATTTATAACAATAATTAAAAAAAGAAAAGTAAGAGGAGACAAAATATTTTAATAGCATTGTACTATTCATAACAATAATAAAAAAATGAGTCTTTGAGTGGGGGGACAACACATGTAATGTTATATAGTTATAATAACTTAATTAAAGATAATTATTATTTAATTATAATTGTTATCTTAATTGAATATTTAAACATAAATGTTAACTTTTAGTATCTTATAAATCTTGCTTTATAAGCTATTGATTAGTTATTCAAAGACATATATAATTATATGAACGATAAAATAGCATACCATTAAAACTTATTCGATGTGAGAGATGAGATCACCATGAATGAAGAACATCGGTATGATGGAGATCTTCTACTTAATCCTCTCTTTTTAGTGATGGATCGTAATATTTGTGTGTATTTTTATGAGGTGAATAATCCTCTATTTATAAGAGAGGTCAAGCAAGGATCAACTCCTAATTTAGGTATGATTATGTAATCATTATCATAATTCATTACTTATACATTATCTCTTAAGAAAATTAGATCATCTATCAAGATACAATATCCTACGGAGTTTCATTATGATAACTAAATATTATTTAATTACTTTTAATATTACCCATATAAATCAACAATATATAATGTACAAATATACTAATGCATTAAATAGGTTATGTTACAATTATAGAGAAATGTCCAATATCGAAATAGGATATTCGCTAACATTCTCCCACTTGTCCGTATACCTATTTATGCTATGTACTATTTAATATTGGCCAAGTTGTTGATTTTATAAGTTCTTCACGATCAAGTAAAATTACTGATGCAAAACAACATAATCACTTGCATCATATTTAATGCAGGACCCCTACCGATTATACATTAAGCTCTTCTAAATGAAGAATGATTATCATAAGCCATAATGAATATGAATGCAAAAAAACGTGATGGTAATAAAATAAAACCATTCACATGATCCACTATAAGTTGTTTGCTCATAAGATCTCGTAATGTGCACAATAATGAGAATAGCAAACCTTTAACATAATGTGAAGAACACAAGTAGGATCTTTGATTGTAAGGTTATCAAATAACCCCATACCGGTAATTATACTCGAATAAGAGCTTGGGTGATAAACCTATCATAAGTAACATAATACATTAAGTCAACGTACAAATATACTTGATGACAATGTTCTTCAACCTTCTCTCAACCTTTAACATACTTGGTATTTGAGATATAAAATACTGACATTTGTGTTATTAAGAAAATTATCAATAACATCTTAAAAATGATATAGTCGAAACATGAAAATGCATTGTGAGAAAAATACACGCATAATCCACTTACAATAAACAACGTAGAATGTAAGTAACCAAGTAATTTATAGTTATTCTTCTTTGAAACGATTAACGCAAGTCTTAATTTAAAACTTATCTTTTGACACCACATAATTGACTTTAACAATATATACAATTGATGGGGAGTAAAAAATTATTTATCAAGAAGTTTAAACATTAAAAAGTGTTTAGAATGGTCATAATGTTATTTGTAGACCCATAGTACATATTATGATGTCGATGATTGGTATGTGCTTAATTACACATACCTTTTGCCTTTAAAAACGAGCTAAAATAACCAAAAACGGACTTAAAATGCCAAATATATGCTTGTTTTGCTAATTGTATTGTGCAGGAACGGATAACTAAGAAAAGGACGAAAAACAAAGCCAAAACGACAAAACCGAACTCGGAATCGAAAAGACTGTGAAAGACAAAGCCAAATCGAAGCCGGAAAGTCAATCAAGTCAAAAAGTCAACAGAAAAGTCAACTGGTCAAAGTCAAAGTCAACCCCGAGGCCTAAAGTCAAAGAAATATAAGTTTAGGGACTGAAATTGTAAATCCCTAAACTTGTATTTTAAAAGAGAAAAGAGAAAAATAAAGACAAGGGCTGATTTTGCAATCTACTCAAAGTAACAAGTGGGGGGGCAAAACTGCCAAGTCCCCATACTTGTAACACATAAGGACGTTTGGTGCAAGTAGTCTTATAACTTTTGGGGACTATTCCTGCCAAGTCCCCAAAGTTATTTAACCAAAAGGACAAAAATTGCAAACACCACATACACCATCAAGGACTAACTTTGCCATTTACATAAACTTGTGCCCTGTCACCTTCCTTTTATAACAACTTTCTTTTCCCGCCATTTTTGAACACAACCAACTCACGGGTTAACACCCCCTTCTTTTACCCTGCAACCCTTCAACCCCATGGACAAACCCTTCCCCCCCTCCTCCACTTAAACCCTAATCCCATTTGGCAATCTCACATCTCCCTAAGCCCATGTCGACGACCAAGATTGATTTTTGATAAGATTAAAGGGTCAAGATTGCTTTGGGCTGTTTACTCTCACAACAAACACAGAAGAGCCTATAAAAGAAACAAGAAGACAGAAGTTTAAGGGGAGTTAGTTAGTTTTATTTTTCAGTTTTGTAATTTTTTAGTTTTCAAGCATTTTCCTTTAAGTTTTTGAAATTCAGCTTTAATACTTGTACCTTGGTTATTTCAGCTTGTACTCCATCATTTTGAGTAATAACATTCAGTTTCTAAGCTTCTT
>BQNB010062099.1:0-36209 GCA_026074375.1 Tanacetum coccineum
AGAACGGGGTTTGAATCCTATTCTTTAAAAATTAAATTTTTGCAAAAACGACCCTAAAAAAGGTTTTCTATTTTTCCTAGGAAAAAATGATAAAAGAAAATTTTCTAAAAAAGAAAAATATTTTTTTGATTTTTATTTAATTTATAATGATTTAAAAATAGTTTTAATGAAAATTAATTATTAAAAATACTAAATGTTTATAAAAAATTATGAAAAAATTGGGGAAAATCAATTAAGCTATAAAAATCCTAAGAAAAATCTAAAATTGGAAAAACAGCTTATTAATAAGCTGATAATAAGCTAAAAGGTGGTTGTGGCCTTATGGGCTGGTTTGGGCTTATATATTAAACCAACAAACACTCTACCGGATGAGCTACTATAGCACAGCGGTAGAGTGTTTGTGAATGGTGGAAGGTTGATGAGGGTAAGGTCCAGGGTGAGCAGGTTCGAGCCTTGCTCACCTTGGATATCCCCTTATCCCTTGTCTTTTTTTTATGAAAACTTATAAAAGAAAAGTTATTAATAAGCTGAAAACAAACATCTTTAATACTTGGATTTTTTTATGAAAAGCAATAATAAGTTGGGAAATAAGCTAAAAAGATGACAGAATACAATCCAAAGGAATTTTTGGCGTTTTGACTAAGCTTAACACTAAAATAAGCTAAAATAAACTAAACTATCACTAAATAAGCTACTAACAACTTAAAATTACCCTAATAAGCAATATTTGAACAGAAATAAGTAAATTCAATCAACAAGAAGCTATAAAAAGTAAATAAGCCACAACAGTACTAACTTACAGTTAGTACTGTTAGGCCAAAAGCCCAAAAGGGACTTTTCTAGCTTATTTTTAAGCTAGAAAAGGGATCATTTTGGCTTAGTGACTTATACCACTAAGAAGATTGGCCAAAAATCTACAAGAAACCATAATCAACAAACATTTTGAAATTCAGATAAGCTATTTTAAAGGCTGATGAAAAGGGGTGACATAGAGGGTGTGCAATTTTTGGTTTTCTTAAAATGACAAAGGCATTAAGCAGACTTCAAAAAATAAGCAACCAAATGAACTTCAAAGTAAAAATCAAGTTAAAACAAATCAAGAGCCCCAACTAGTGAGCTTATGTTCAAAATTTGAAAAGCTAAAAAGACTTTTTAATAGCTGATAATTGATTTTGAAAATTGACTGTTTTAAACTAAAATTTTACTTAGAAAGTTTTAACTAACACACAAGTAAACCTAAGGGACTCTAATCTACTGACTTAAGACACCAAAACATCACTAAAACAAGTTTCAAAAGTAGGAAAACAAGACTCAATCAAATAAGCTCTTTGAGCCAAATCTGTCACCACAGATTCAAAGAGATTTAAAAAAACACTTAACAGCAATTTTTAAACTTAAAGAAACTTGAAAATCAGTAGCAATTAACTTACATATGCAGGTTAAATTAATCAAATGACCCATAATGTTTTTAACCCAATATGACCCATTTTCAACCTTGACCCAAACACCCCCATAAGTATGAAAAACATGAAAATAAATTAAAACAAGGAAAGCAAAGCATCAAACAAGAACCAATAAGCATAAATAAGACACAATAAGCATAGATTAAATAGAAATAAGCACATATAAGCAGAAATTAAGCAATGACAGTTAATGCATAAGAAATAAGCTAAAATAGAAAAGAGAAGTATACCTTGCCCTTTTGCTTAAACAAGGGCTTAAAACTGAATTCCTAAAAGCTCTAAGAACCTACCCAGCTTAAGAATAAGCAAATCTAAGCACCCATAAGCTCATCCTTGGCTAGCTTATCATCCAAAAGCTTAAAAATCCGAATTATAGACAATGCAACAGTAACTTTCCTTAAACTTTTGAAAAAAAAGTTTAAATGAGTTAAACATAGCTTCTATAAGCTTAAAAGAGCTTATGAATAGAATTTGTAAACATGAACAAGGCTTAAGTGCATAAAAGCTTAGTAAGACAGAAATTATAAAAACTTGTAAACTGAACTTGTATTAAAATTACAGAGTTACAATGCTTTTAAAATGTAAATGACAATAATTTAAAGGCTTAAAACATAAATTTAAAATATTAAATGAAATTATACTACTCCTTTACTTCTGTCTTCTTTCTTTCTTATAAGCAGCTAAGTCTTCTTCTTTGTGTGCTTTTTGTGTTAGTATGGTGAGAGAAAACCAAAGCTCCAATCTTGACCCTTCATTTGCAGCCTTGACTCAATATCCTCATCACAGCCATTGATTTTATTAGCCAATGGGGTGGTCTTGGATTGCCATCTTGGATAACAGCCCATGTGGGGGGTGGGGTTTGTGATGAAAGTGACATTATGATATGTGGGGGAAAGGGTTTTGGACTGGGGTGATGTTGATGGTGACAGGGTTAGGGTTTAAGAAAAAGGCGGGAAGGGTTTTGGAAAGATGCACAGTATTTTTCAAACAGGGTGAAGTTTGGGTGATGGGCAAAACTAGTCCCTCATCTTGTGTCTTTCAATTGCAAGCTAAGTCCTTGTGGTTGTGTCAAAGTTTAAGTTTTGGTAGAATAAGCCCTTAAGAGTTATAATAGTTCTTTCACCACACGTCCTTGTGGTGTTGAAACTTTTAGGGACTTGGCAACATTAGTCCCTAAGAGTTATTTAAGCTATTGCATTTCAAGTCCTTTGTGGTATATCTTTGTGGTTTGGGCAGAATTGGCCCTTGGGAATTTATAGTTGGGCTAATGGGCCTTTGTAATGTATAAGTGGGATGATCCGGGCCCACTAGGTGGGTACGGGTGGGCCCACTTTTGACAATTAGGTTTTTGGGTTCGGTTTTCGATGCTCTTTCCAACGACGTATCCCAGGATTGACTTTGACTTCGACTTCGTTTTGACTTCATTAAATGCACAAACGTTGTCGAGTCGATCCGAAAATTTCCGTTTTAGCTCCGTTTTCAATTCTTTTGAACCCTTGGCCTCAGTTTTTCGCGCTTTTTCCAAATCCATGCTCAGTTTTGTCTGGTTTAGCTTCATTTTTGTCCTTTAGTGAATATCCGATACCTGCACAGTACAAACATAAAAACAGGCATATATGTGGTATTTTATGTGCGTTTTTAGTCGTTTAGGGTCGATTTTAAAGGTAAAAGGTATGTGTAATTAAACACATACCAAAATCCCCCATACTAAGATATTGTCGTGTCCTCACGCAATGTTATGAAGTAAAACTTAAAAAGCGCTCAAGAATCAGCCATATCGCCCTCGACTAATAACCTCGAAAAGTAGCTAAGTGTTTGTCAAGGGGAAATAAAGAATCAATAGCTTCGACAAGCCCTGTTTTTACCATTTTTAAATATATACACTAACTACCACTAATATTTTTGTATTTTTCATTTTAAGCAACTACTAACTTATTTGACTCTCGTTATTTTTCATTTGGGATCATAGAATAAGATGCACTTTAATCCTAAAATGCCCCAAAACGGATAAATTCATCGTTCTCGACTTTTCACTCATTCCAAACCAAGCTTAAAACAAAATCACCGTTAAGTACAAGTATAGATGCTAACACTACTCATATTTGCAATTTGTAAACTTTTCACTCCCGACAATTATTATTTTAAGGTGAATGTGCTATTTTGAATTTCAACCATGGATCAACGTTTTATATGCAAAATTATATGCTTCACATTCCACCCGAGAATATTGAGTTTAAAGGCGAGATCATCCCATGTAGCGACTTTCGTCTCGGCACATCCCAACCTCATCGGCTAAGTGACCAGGCTTTTGACACCCCACAGAGACTAGTATCAGGACTCACGGACCTTTGGTTTCAAAAACTCTTAGGTTTTTTTGTTTAGACATATCTTATTAATGTAATCATGAAATAGTCTAAGTTCAAAAGCATATTTAAATTTAAGAAAAAGGGTTTTCCATATATTTATTTATTCACACTTAACATTAACATAACTTTTGATGCAATTGTAACCCTCGACCTTTTAGAAGGCTGCAACATCGGTTGTGAGCCGGCAAGATGCAGCAAACTTTTATCGTTGTCGGATTATTATTCTTACTATGGCCTTTGAAGACTGCAACATCGGTTGTGAGCCGGCAAGATGCAGTAAACCTTTATCAGCCCACATTTTATATAATTGCCTTATTCATTATTTTTTCATTTTTCATTTCATTTTTTTTATTTTTTTTATTTTTATTTTTTTTTCACTTCATTTTGCGATATATAGAAAATACTTCTTTTTTAAAATTTTAAGTATAAACTTAAACTAAGACTAAGATTGATACATTTCAATTTTCAAAAATTGTCGATTTAAGTTTAATTTTCAAAAGTAGCACGTAATATTAGTCCGGTTAAGAGCTTATGGGAGAAAAAAAACGACAAGTTACACTTATGAGCTTGTAGGATTTCCAAATAATCCTTGCTTAGCATCCAACTTCTACTTAACACTATCATTTTTCGTTCTTCGCGAGGTTTCGCGAACGCTTAGTCTAAAAGTTAAGGAACAAGCTAGAGCTCAACACGCTCGATCGGGTCAAAATTTATTCTCATTCTACCCAGCAGGAAAGTCAAAATTGTGACAAAACACTTATTTTATTTTTGAAATTTTTTAAATTTTTTCATTTTTTTGGTATTTTTCAAAAAATTTGGTGGTAAAAACGGGCTTACGTGAAAACAACGGCTGCAGGCACAATCAAATCGAAAGATCCCCCCCCCATACTAGAACTAAACATCGTCCTCGATGTTTTACGAAGGGTTTCTACGCAAATCCTGAGGCGTTATAAATTATGCTTAAAGACTAAACGTTGTCGATTAAGATTTGGATATCGATTCCCAAAATTAAAACCTGAGGATTTGAAGTCTTGATAGATCAATGGACAAAACTTGAGCACGAGAGGCTTTCAAAATACGGGACACTCCTGGATAATAAAAAACCACAAAACAAAAACACGGATTAATGGAAGAGGCGAGCCTTCCTCACAACAACAAAAACAATTGTTTTTAGGTAACTGAGCTTGACCTAAATCCTATAATTCAATTGTTTTAGGTAAGGTTGGAGATTCTTGGGATATCTTATTTTGGTACGTCCCCTCCAAAGTAGTGCTTAATTCGATGACCATTAACCTTAAAGTTTGGCCCGGAGTTTTTGGGACTATCTCGACGTCCATATGGAAAAACATGGGAATGGTGAATAGGGTCTCTGACCTTAGCGGGGATTTCAATCTTGCCGCGGGAGAAAATTTTTCAATCTTGGGAGTTAAAGAGGAGGACTTGATCACCGACGTTGAAAATGAGGTTTTTGATCTTTGACATCTGGATCCTTTAGTTCGTATCTTTGTAAATCAAAGAAGTTTTCATAGCTGATCACGTGTCTTAGTTTAATTCATTAAGTTGAACTTTCTGTTGATCTCCCTCGGTCTTGAGATCAAAGTTTGCATGCTTAAGGGCCAGTAAGCTTTGTGCTCCAACTCAATCGGCAGATGACATGTCTTTCCATATACAAGCTTGTACGGAGTGCACCCGATGGGTGTTTTGTACGCTATACGGAAGGCCCAAGAGAGCGTCATCCAGTTTGTTCCGACCAAAAGAGGCACGAATTCTCATCCTTTCGCCCACTGTCCTTTCAAGAATTCTTTTTAAGCCATGATTCGATACCTCAACCTGCCCACTTGTTTGTGGGTGATACGCGGTGGAGAGACGATGAGTGACTCCATATTTAAGCATGACCTTTGCAAACTGGTCATTGCAAAAATGTGTTCCACGATCACTGATGATGGCTCGAGGGGCACCGAATCTGGCGAAGAGAGATTTAAGAAATTTGCAAACTACTCGGGCATCGTTTGTGGGGAGCGCCTTTGCTTCAACCCATTTTGACAGGTAATCGACAGCCACAAGTATGTATTTGTTTCCTTTTGATGATGGGAACGGTCCCATGAAGTCTATGCCCCAGACGTCAAAGATTTCACACACTTGGATAGCATTTTGGGGCATTTCATCCCTTTGTGAAATTTTTCCTTGTCGTTGGCACGAGTCGCAATTTTTAACCAACTCGTTGGCATCTTTGTAGATTGAGGGCCAAAAGAATCCGGCATCAAAGACCTTTCTGGCGGTGAGATTTGCACCGTGATGTCCCCCCGTGGGTCCATTGTGGCAAGCTTCGAGAATGTCGAGAGCTTCTTTGCCGTGCACACACCGCCGGATCACTTGATCCGCACAGATTTTGAACAGGAAGGGGTCGTCCCAAAAATAGTGCTTTACATCTTTGAAAAACTTGTTTTTCTGCTGAGACGACATTCCCTTGATAATGAAATTCCCCGCGTGGTAATTTGCAAAATCTGCAAACCACGGGGTACTATCAACACGAAGAGCAACCGATCCAAGAGTTTCGAGGGGAAATGTTTCCGTGATTTCCTTGTTCTCGAACTTATCTTGATGAGGGTTCTCAAGTCTGGAAAGATGATCGGCGGCCAGATTTTCTGCTCCTTTTTTGTCTCGGATGATAACATCGAATTCTTGGAGCAAAAGGATCCACCGCATCAGTCTTGGCTTAGCATCCTTTTTAGCGAAGAGATACTTTATAGCAGAATGGTCGGTATACACTATGCTCTTGGACAAAACGAGATATGACCGGAATTTCTCAAAAGCGTACACTACGGCAAGCAATTCTTTTTCGGATGTGTTTAGTGTGCTGAGGCTTCGTCATGGTGTTGCTGGCATAGTGAATTGGTTGGAAATGCTGGTTTTTTTCGTTGCCCTAGGATGCCCATTGGCAAAGTCACTTGATCACACCATTATAGTTCGAAGGGCAAGTCCCAGTCGGGAGCAATCAAAATCGGAGCCTCAGTCAATTTTCTTTTAAGTGTATTAAAGGATTCGATACACTCTTTTGAGAAGAAAAATGGAGTTTCTTTTTCAAGCAAATGAGTCATTGGGCGGGCTATTTTTGAGAAGTCTTGTATGAATTGTCGGTAAAAACCGGCATGCCCAAGAAAACTTCGGACACCTTTCACAGTAGTTGGGAGAGGGAGCTTGGCGATAACGTCAACTTTAGCTCGACCAGATGAGATTTTGTGTCCAAGAACAATGCCTTCCTTCACCATAAAATGGCTTTTCTCCCAGTTTAGGACCAAATTGGTGTCTTCACACCGTTTTAACATTTTGTCCAAATGGGATAGGCATGTAGAGAAAGAATCCCCGAAGACTGAAAAGTCATCCATAAACACTTCCATCGTTTTTTCGATCATGTCGTGGAAGATTGCCATCATACATCGTTGGAACGTGCCGGGTGCATTGCATAGCCCAAAAGGCATGCGGCGATAGGCAAACGTTCCGTATGGGCAAGTAAAGGTTGTCTTTTCTTGGTCCTTCGGGTCTATGGGAATCTGGAAATAACCCGAAAAGCCATCGAGGAAACAATAGTATTGATTTCCCGCGAGTCTTTCGAGCATTTGATCCATGAAGGGCAATGGAAAGTGGTCCTTTCGGGTAGCTTCATTCAACTTTCTATAGTCAATGCACACTCTCCACCCTGTGACCAATCGAGTTGGTATAAGATCATTTTCATCATTCTTGACGACGGTCATGCCACCCTTTTTTGGTACACAGTGCACCGGGCTTACCCATGGACTGTCAGAGATCGGATAAATCAATCCGGCGTCAAGAAGTTTTTCAACCTCTTTCTTGATGACGTCGTGGATCTTTGGATTTACCCGCCTTTGATGCTGAACCGTCGGTTCGTAGTCCTCTTCCATGAGAATTTTGTGGGTACAAAACTCTGGGTCGATACCCTTAATATCAGAAAGTTTCCAAGCGATGGCTCGCTTGTGGGACTTTAGAACCTCGATTAGAGCGGCCTTTTCCTCATTCTTCAAGTCTTTTGCAATTATGACGGGTAACTTGTCGTTACCTTCCAAAAATGCATATTCTAAATGAGGTGGCAAGTCCTTGAGTTCAACCTCAGGGGGCTCATTAACTGAAGATTTTTCATTGTTTGCTTCACAAATTTTAAGATCTTTTCGAGTTTCTAGAAAATAATTTCCTTGAAGAGGTAGTGATGGTTCACTATTAAGAATTGCTTCGAGGATAAGAATGTCCCCTTCAGGGTCATAATATGTTGGATCAACTTCCGGTGAAGTTGGATCATCCTTGGAACAACCTCATAGCAAGAAAAGAGTTCGGCTTCTTCGAAAAGGTGAAAAAATCGTTGTCCCCGAATGGAGTTAAAGTCGGAGATAAAGTAGTAAATAATGGATCATAGTAAGGAGTTGGGGATTGGCCACTCGAGAATCACATTATGCAAACCAAGAACTTCTTGAGAGAATATCTTCACAAGCCCTAATCAATGACGTCAATTCGGTTTTGCCGTCAATATGAATGTAATAGCCCGTGCATCTCGAGTTTGGTCCAGATAAATGTAATGGCCTCTCCTGCCACACAAGGGTTATTTCACCTTCCGTATACATCTAGCAATGGCACGAATGTCCATTAAGAAACTCCTCAACCCAGAATTAAAGTACTCGGGGTCTGCTCAAAATCTACGACCAAATCACAAAACGAAATCTGTTGCATATAGAACTTTCCCCACCGTTACTTAGACACATCTTCGGCGATACCTGAATAGTTCAGAGATCGAACGTTCGCTAGTTCTAGTGTCATGCAAGTCGGTAGTTTTTTCAGGGAAGAGAGAGATTTTTCCATAGCGAAGATGGATAGATTAATGTTTACGCCGAGATCGGCATGAGGCTTTGCATGGCATTAACCCCGATAATTCACATGGAATAAGAAACGGAGCCAGGCCTCCAAGTTTTTTTTGGTAACTTGTAGAGGATACCGCTGACAAGATCTCGTTCAATGGAGTTTTCTAGCCAATTTTCACTTCAACTTTTCTTTGTTTCCGATTAAAGTTTTTAGAGTCGAGGCGAATTTTGGCATAAGCATCAAGGCATCCGTAAAGCTAATTTCGAAACTCAAATCTCAAAAGATTTCATAGAATTTCTCAATTTGGTCGTTAGCTTTTTCGCACTATGTCTTCTATCATTTCTTCTTTGAAGGAAATGGAATAAAAGCTTTTGGTTAGGTCATTGAAGTACTAACTGGTAGCATTTCCGGGCTCAGATATATATTCAGATGTCAACAGGGACAACCTTAAGGTTGTACGTCTTCGGGCTAGTCCGTATAAGTAGGCAGGCATCGGTCCCCTTTGTGAACTCGTCTCAGTTCCATTACTTTAAGGAGAAGAAGAATAAGAATCGTGGTCCTTTGTAAGAAAACAACACATCGAGTGGTAATACCTTTCAATTCCTCCTTCGTGTTAGTAACGTTGTTAACATGGGAGAGATCCCGAAGTAGAGGCGGTATAGGAATGACAAATGTTGAAAGCATGTCCGTAGAGAATTGGCTATTTTATTGTAAACCCTTGGCCCTGATTTTGCATGTTTCTCAATACAGCATCATTAGCCTTGACATAATTCTCAAAATTGGTCTTTGAAACACCTTGCACTTGAGGAGCAGGAGCTTGATACGGTTGAGCTTGATAAGCAGGAGGTTGAACAACCTGAGGTCGATAGATTTGACCTTGATTAACCGGGGGTTGTAAGCTAGCTTGATTGAAATTCCCCCGGTTTTTGGTTATGTAAACGATTCTGATTGTTTCCTTGATTTTTGCACAATATGAATTGTTTTGAACGGGAGGAAACCGGGAGGGTCAACTTGATTTGCAATCAGTGGCTCTATAAACCTGTTACCTTGGTTGAACTTAGCGCGGTTGCTTGAGAACATATTCATAATGTTGTCCTGATAAATGTTACCATTTGTGGCTGGACAATTTCTATACGAATACGCACCTCCACAGTTAACAACTTTGCCAACTGCTTTTACGTGCGGAGCTTGGCTCATTGCTTTTCGACAAGCATAGTCTTCATCTGTTCTGTAAGTTCAAAACTTCGGTTGTTAATAGTAGCAACACTTTAAATTCCGGGAGTAATGAATTCTGAACACACTTTGGAAATCGACTGGCATTGTTTCGTAAATTACGAACCTTGTTTACTCTCGATAATTCCTCAATCATTCACAAGAGGTATCTTCGAAACAGAAAGTTTCCTCCACCCCAAAGCCAATTCCAAGATTCTTTGATCATTAGCATTCAACGCATTGTAAAATTATCTAGCTATGTAATTCAGAGAATCCGTGAAGCGGGCAATAGCCGAGCGAAGGTCAATTAAATATCGATCACAAGCCTCGTAAAAACGATTCGTCAATCTTTGTTGAAATCTCAGTGATTTCATTATCGAAGATTTGTCATTTTTGTGAAAGAGGAAATAATTGGGAATAATAATTTGAAACTAATATCATCCCCACGACAATATTGAACGTGGAGGTTCTTTTTTCTAGCCAAACCGGCTGAGCCCTTCAAGAGAAAACGGAAAAAGCATAAGCTTAATTGACGTGCTCGGGACATCCGAGAATCTCATCGTTGAGGTAATCTTATTGAAATAACGGATGTGAGCATGTGGATCCTCTTTATCATGTCCGAAAAACTGCTTGTTTTTGAACACATTGATCAAACCATGCTTCAACTCAACATAGCATTGATTTCAGTAATTACAATTGCTTCCTCAGTACCCCTCGTGGGGTGCTTGGAGCAATTTTAGCCATAGACCCGGATATCATCCGATTGGAGCAAGGGAGGACTGGAAAAAATTTCAAACGTTCTTCAAGATTAAAAGTTCAACAAAAGTCGTGGGCTGTTGTTGTTAAAGGAAGATTACGAGATTGAGATCGAGTGCGCATGCACTAAAAAAAGAAAATTTACACTAATTTTTTTTTGTTCTTTTTGGTTTATCAAAAGTAAATTCACAATTTATTTTAATAAGCTGGACAACGAAATAAGACAACTTAAACCTAATAATCGACAAGCTTCCGGTAACTCTTCGAAAAGAAAACGCACAAAGGAGTGGAGGAATAGGAAAGCGCGAAGCTATTAAAAAAACCTTTTTCCGATAGGGTCATAGTTCACATTAGAACACAACCCGCTCTTATACCCCTCTTTGAGTTTGTTTAATCTTTTTAAAGGTGAACCAGTACTCGCAAGTGACACAAAGGTAAGTTTTTCATTCTATGGTTCTTGAACTTATTGATGAATAATACTGTCAGTTGAAAGTATTATACGTATGAGTCTTGGGGTGGGATTGGGAGTTATAAGCCAGACGAGATGAGGCGATAGAGATTTTACGAGTGCATAATTTGGAAAGACATTGGATAGTAGTGATAGCGTTTGGGGAGGGGTAGATGGGTATCTCAGATGTGTTATATGTTATATAGTATGTAGAGCAATGAGTGAGGATATTCATCTATGTAACACATTTATAACGATAATCTAGATACAACAATATACTTTTACCATATCTTTACAAAATTAGATTAGAATACATTAATATAAGTTAGTCTTCATTATAAATAGCACCGCCAGACCAACTTATTTTTGTGTAAATATTCACAATCTTCAAGCACAAATAATCAAGCTTCAAAACAACAAACGCTTTCACTCCTCCCCGGCAGCGGCGCCAAAAATTGATTAGCTATTTAAATCAGCACCTTTATATATATAATAATAAGGATAATCTAAAAATAATCAATGAAACCGAGAGTAGTATGATATGATATTCCCGGGTCGTTTATCCCCAACGAGGAGCGAATTGGAAAATCGAAAGTGGTTTGAAATACATGCTTAAAGAAAAAAATTTGATATTGTTGTTCTATTAGAATGCAAAAACAATTAAGGAAAACCTAAAAACGAAAGCTAGAATGAGTAAATCCTAAAACGTGGACGGGAGAGTAAAAACGTAAGTTAAAACAAAACTAAATTATCCAAAAATTTAACCCTAAATGATATATAACTTTTTGAAAAAGCTAATAATAAGCACTTAAAAAAGGAAAAAAATTGTAACTGCAAATAATCACGAAATAAGCAAAAACATAATGCAGTAATAGTAAAAAACAACCCAACAATAAGCAACTAAATGACAAATAAGCTAAGATATGTCCTACACTACACCTATTAAGCAGCTAAGAACAAAAATAAGCTAAGAATTTAAGACAGATAAGCTAGAAAAACAAATAAGACTCAGCAGTACTAACTTAAAAAGTTAGTGCTGCTAGCTTCACTTAGATACTGCTAGCTTTAATAAAACACATGAAATAAGAATTAAGCATAAGCTAAAACAGATCTTTAACTACCCCTAATGAGCACTGCAGCATAAAAAACGAAACTAGAATAAGCTAGAATGGCAAATAAGCTAAAAAATAAACACTTAAAATTAACTTTTAAAAAGGCAAATAAGCTTAAATAAGCTCTAAACTAAAGACAGTACGCGAAAATGGGCTAAATCTACTCAAAAAGCTAAGCTAATCCAATAAGCAAAATAAATAAGC
The DNA here is from genome assembly GCA_026074375.1 of Tanacetum coccineum. Taxonomy (NCBI): domain Eukaryota; kingdom Viridiplantae; phylum Streptophyta; class Magnoliopsida; order Asterales; family Asteraceae; genus Tanacetum; species Tanacetum coccineum. The sequence goes on from BQNB010062099.1 coordinate 12,428, forward strand.
TAATAAGCAAAAAGCACTAACAGCACTAACAACACTACCAGTACAAGACTAAATAGCAATACCAGTACTAACTTGGATTTAGTACTGTAGGGTAAAAAGTTCCAAAAGAAAACCTACAATTGTTAAACTAATTATGTTAGTGACTGCTTGTTCCAAACACTACTTAAGTTTTCAAAAGTCATTTTTTCTATTTCTACGATTTCGATCCTAAACTTTAAAATAGATAATCAAATAACAATATAAGACATTTTATAGCCAGACCTTCAATCAATATAGAGCACTTAAACAAGCTAAATTAATCCAACAGTATTAACTCATGAACTAGCAGTACTAACAAATTACACTACCAGTACTAACTGAATACACTACCAGTACTAACTAAGAAATTCGCACAAATCACTTTTAAACTAAAAACTAAGCAAGATAAGCACTAAACATCATAACAAAGCATAAATAAGCAACAATTCAATGGCAAATAAGCAGAAAAATAAGAGATAAACAGTTTAAGAGCATATAAAGGACAGATTCAAAGCAAAAATAAAATAAATGACATGAAAACATTAAGTAATCATAAGCAGACATAAACTATCATAAATAAGCATAAAAAGACAGAAAATAAGCAGTTAATAAGCACTTGTACAGTAATAAGCAAAATATGAAAAAGGAAACTTACTTGCTCCCTTGCTCTAAACAGTAGGGATAAAGGAACCTAAATAATCTCTAAAAACCTACCCAGCTTATAAATAAGCACTCTACTAAACCCATAAGCACTTCCTTTATTTGCTTATCATCCAAAAGCTCAAAATGCTAAATTCCTTACTAATGAAAACTTAAAAGCTTAGATAAGTTTTTAAGAAAGCTTATCCAAAACACCCTGAGTTATAAAAGCTTAGAAAAACTTAAGAAAGACTTTTGAAACTAAAGACACTTAAAAACTGGAACACAGTATAAAGAAGAACAAACTTGAAATTTCATTAACATTAAAAAAATTACAATACTTGGAATTAAAAGTGCAAAAAACTGAACTGGAACTAAACTAGGTTAAAACTACATAAGAATATCAAGTGGCTTACAAGACTGCCCTAATTTACACAAGAACAGGAAGAATCTAGTCTTGTGTTTCTTTGTAGAGAGACTTCAGCTTATGTGTTTGTTGTGTGAGTGAGCCATAATCACCATCTATGCCGTCCATTTTGAGTAGTCCCCAAGCAAATTGATCTTGACCATTGATTTCTTGTCATTTCTTTGTTGCGAATAAGGGAGTTGGGATTTGCCAAGGTGTTTATTGATCCATGTGGGTGGTGGGGTTAATAGTTTAATGAGTTTTTGTTTGTTTGCTGAGGTAGGAGACAATGAACAGTACTTGGGTATTGTTCATTGGCAGGAAAGAGGGGTTTATGTCTGTTTGTTTGAGGGTGCAGGGGAAAGGTTCGTGGAGTTGGCAAAACAAGCCCTCCAAGGTGTATGTATATCTTGCAATAAAGGTCCCTTATGGTGGATTCAACTTTGGGGGATGGCAGAAATGCCTCCTCAAAGTATATTGAAGTTTTGCAAAGTGTTGGATATTAGAAAAAGACTCGGTCACCCCGTGTATTTTACTGTTTATTATAGCTCGTAGTTTAATAGTTAATAGTATGTTTTTCGGTTTTAAGTTGGGTACTAATACCCGGTATATTGTAAGTACTATATATAGTCTCTTCCAACTTTGGAAGAGACAAGTTAGTTCATTATTTCATTTACAAAAGAAACACTTTCTCTCTCTAGACTATTCTCTCTCTAGTGTTTCTCTCCTGCTAGAAACTAGCCAGATTCCAAGAATCACCCCGTGTAATGAAATAGGTTATACCACAAATTAGTATCAGAGCGTTTATGGATTGGGGGGATATATCGTGTGTATGTGCGATTTTTTGCTTGATTTAGCTCGAAAAGTGTGCCATAGAAAGTTCTAGCTCGTTTTTAAAGATCTCCGAATTTTGTTGTTTGTAATGATGAAGTTTGGGTAGGATTCAATAATGCAATTACCTTGTGGTACTGTGTTGTTCAAAAGAAATCAAGCAAATCGTTCAAAAGGGTGATTTATAGTGATTTTGTGTGAAAAACGTCGTTGATTCTTCGTTGTAGATTGCCAGAATATCTTCACGCGATGGCGGTTTGGTGAAAAATATTATTGTATTGAGTAGTTTACCAACTCCTACCTACGGCGGTTGCTTAATTGGCGAGTTGCTCAAAGCGGTGAGATGTTACTAAAGCGCGGTTTTGCTTACCGCGGTTTGAATAGGCGCGAGTTGCTCAAAGAGCGAGTTTTGTAAATACCAGCGGATTTTCTTAACAGCGGTTTGAACAGTTATTCAGCGGGTTTGGAATATTGTTAAATAACTAATTTCTTAAGGAAACTCTGGCGGTTTGAAAAATCTACGGCGGTTTGATCAAATTATTCTTCGCGGCGGGTTGCTTAACTCTTCGCGGCGGGTTGCTTGGCAGCGAGTTGTGTCCGGCGAGTTGTCCTAAAAATTTCACCAGCGAGTTGCCTTAATTCCTCTCGGCGGGTTGCTTGGCAGCGAGTTGTGTTTGGCGAGTTGCCTTAAAATTCCACCGGCGGGTTGCTTATTTCTTTGCAGCGGTTTGATAGCCTTTGGCGGCGAGTTGAGCTTCTGTCTTCGAAATTTGAAATACTTCAAACTCGGGATTTAATATCACTAAAACAAAACACGAATACACTAACCTCACCACTTTTAATGTACACTCACTAATCATTGATCGATCAAAACATATCATATCATAATAATACAAGATGTCTAGTATGCAAGAAATACATCCAGTTGTCAGGTACTGATACACTCCCACCGAATGCCTTGACAAATAAGACATTGAATCTTGCCAACACGGAAATTCGTCAGTACGTCTAGGAAAGGTATAATGGAAGTAATATTATGAATCCCATTAAAAAGGACCATTTAAGATGGGGAAACGGTTTCAGATGTTTATTACTGGAGGAACTGATGGGTGCCGTTCAACAAGGTCCCAGTACTGCTAGAGACCTTAACGACCTTTCAGCTGAATAAAAAGAAAGGTCTAAAGCTACATTCGTGCAACCAATTTCCCTACTTCAGGTAAACCAAAGGACATCTACCATTCATCCAATCAACTATACTGACGCAAAAGACATTGGGAAATGTGAAAAGATGATTCTGGAAGGTTCTTAGGTTAATCAAAGGATGACAGGGATCTCATTTATAACTATGAATTTGAACACTCGTTCAAATCAAAGGAGAAGGGGGGGGGCATTCAAGGATACTACGTTAGGTTTAGAAAGCTCATTAATGACATGAGAAACATCAAGATGACTATGCCCAAGATGCAGCTTAACTCCAAAGTTTGTAACAACATGTTGCCTGAGTGGAGTAGATATCATAACTGAAAGTAAAACTTAACAGAGGTATGAAAGAGTCATAACTGTGATTCGTTTTATGCCTACCTAGACGCAACAATGAGGTGCAATGCTAATGAGAACAAAATTATGATGAAAGGACGGTCAACCACATACTGATCCTTTGCACTATGTCCGAGACGCCCACTCAAGCATATCCAACACAATCATCCAAGGTCCTCCTCCAAACCTCAACAGAACCATATCCTTTCTGACACTTTCAAATGAACTCCAGGAATTTCTTCAACTGAAAACTTGATTGAAAAGTGATTAACCAACTCACTTGCCCTCCTCACTCAATCGTAAACAAATCACATCTTCCTCAAACCAAACAATCACTTATAGCATCATCAAATTCAAGGAACAAAGCTACCGTTCAAGCCGGGAAAGTTGTGGTTCAAGATGTCCGTGGAAGATACATATGTGACAAATCAAAGAAAGACCAATTCAGAGAAACAATTGCAAGAGGAAATGGTGTAGCGTTATGTAGGAGCTCAGAACAGAGGAGCATGAAAATAAACCTGGTCAAACGAAACCCATCAAGTCTACAACTTTAACGGACTAGGCAACATACACGTGAACGTCCAAGGCCAAGCGACTTCAAGATCAACTGACTACAAGGACAAGATGCTACAAAGCAACCCATAGAATGGAGCAAGTTTCTGGATGAAGAACATCGTTGTTTCTTGGCACGAGAAAACATGTTACCAACGTTGATGATGATGTGAGATGATTTCAACCGCGAATGATTTGGCACTCAATGTGGACCATATATTTGAGCTATGAAATGTGATGCATTCGACTCTAATGTTGATGAGGGTCCCCACTTCACAGACCAATGTTTTCATGCAAACCTCCAACTGAGACCCCAATCAACGAAATGAAGCCGGGCCCTCAACGACCGAATAATCCATTTGAGCTACAAGAACATGATGCCTTTGTAGATCATATGGAAGAGTATCATTATGTACACGAGATGCAAAACGATTTACAACACAACTCCGTTTGTGACTCTGAGCTGACAAACGAGTGATAGTAAATTATTTATATATTTTTTTTGTTTTTGTTTTGCCCCCCGAATGATCATATTTGGCAGACAACAAGAACACGTTGACAATGAAATGGCATCTTCTGTAAACAAATGATGCACTAATGTCTATTCTCGATGAAATGCAGAACAGGGTGTAGCAAAGTAATTAACAATAAGCCAGATATGTTAATGAGATGAACTTAAGTGACCTCTGAACTTGCCAAGATATAAGGACTGGTCGGGGATATAAAAACGGCAAGTTTGGAATTAAACTGATAGAGAACGAACAATTGATGAACAAAATGAGAATAATCATCACGGACCGAAACAGAAAGGAAACTTCTTTAAAATCTTAACTTCATTCAGCCATAAAACTCCCTTAGTTTTCTACAGTTGACCATTATACGTCAAAGGTACAACAGAAGTAACACATTTGAAAAAGGAATTTAAAACAAAAGAAGACAAATTCCTTGAAGAGTTTTTTGGACTTAAAGAAGCAACAAGATAAGATTGAAGATAGATTATACAAACAGAAATCATTCGATTTCAAACCGTTCACAGTAGTGTAAACCAAATCTTTTTTATGATGAAAAAACACAAGGTAGCAATAGGCCCTACAAAAATTCCCTGTATGTCTCGCTCGTGCAAAGCAACTCAGTTGCTCTGTATAATTGTCATGTACTTTCACCTACCAATCCATACACCCCACTGTCATACATGACTCAGAGGATACGCGTGAGTAGGCTGAGAGTAACAAGGCATAAAATGCTGTTGAAAAGACAAAGCCCTCTATTATGGAAAAAAAAGTTAGGATTGCCCCCCTGCCCCCTCCCCCCTCCTCCCCCCTTCTCCCCACCCGGCGCCCCCCCCCCATCCCCGCCCCCCCCCCCCCCCGGCCCCCCCCTTGCCCGCTCGGGGGCCCCCGCCCCATCCCGCCCCTGCCGCCCACAATGCCCCCCCCCCGGCCACCTCCTGCCGCCCCCATGCCCCACCCCGCCCCCCATCCCCCCCCGCGCTATCCACCCGCCCCCACCCCCCCGCCCCACCCCCGCCCCGCGCCCCTGCCGCCCCCCCCCCCCCCCCCCTCGCCACCCCCCCCCCCCGCCCCCTCCCCGCCCCCCCCCCACGGCCCGCGCGCCGCCCCCGCGCAGCCCCCCGCCGCCGACCACTCCTGTGCCCCGTCACACCCCACCTCCGCGCCCCCCACCGCCCCCCCAGGCGCCCACCGGCCTGGCCCGCCCAGCCCCCCACTCCACCATACAGACTCGAACGAATTACAAGTTTGTCTAGAGACCACGTATGTTCTTCACCGATAGATACAATGTTAGAAAAGATCAAGGAAGACAGTACAGAGGAAAATGCAAGCGGAAAAGTTGGTATCTGGCGGAATGTCGGACTGTCAGAACAGATTTGAAATAACATAATTCCTGGTCAAGGCAAAACCTACAAAACACAAACATTATGTGCTAACAACATGCAAAGGAATCGGGCACAAAGCACGATAATGTCCACAACCAAAGCGTCCTCCTCTGCATTTCAGACCTACTTCAAAGACAAGGACGCTGGCCTGATGAATGCTCATGAAAAACTGGTGGTCGCACTGGATGAAAAGCAGCAGTTGTAGTTACTTGCAGGAGAACCAGGCTCACCAATTAGAGATGACGTGCTGTGGATCATTTAGCGCACACAACTTGCACCAATTTTGATGACGATGTGGATGATTTGGCACTCAATGTGGACCATGTCTTTGAAGCTGATCAATGCGATGCATTCGACTCTGATGTTGATGAGGCTCCCACCACACAGACCATGTTCATGGCAAATCTTACATCTGAAGAAGCCGGGCCATCATATGACTCGAATACTCCGTTTGAGGTACAAGATCATGATACCTTTGTAGATCATATGGATGAGTATCATGAAGTACACGAGATGCAAAGCGATGTACAACACAACTACGTTGTTGACTCTGATGCTGACTATACGAGTGATAGTAATATTATTCCGTATGATCAGTATGTGGAAGACAACGAAGAACATGTTGTACAAAGTAATGTATCTTCTGTACGAAATGATGCATTGATGTCAATTCTCGATGAAATGCATGAACAGGGTGTACAAAGTAGGTCAGCAAATAAGCAGGTTAAAGTAGTTAATGACACATTGACTTCTGAACTTGCGAGATATAAGGAACTGGTCGGGGTGTATGAACAACGGGCTAAGTTTGAATTAACTGATAGAGAACGAAAGATTGATGAACAAATGAGAATAATTATCTCTGACCGAAATCGAAAAGAAACTTCTTTAAAATCGGAACTTCATTCTGCACAATTGCAACTTCGTTCTACTCTTAACCATCATAAGATAGTGAGGGAAGAAGCGATCATTTTGAAAAAGGATTTTAAACAAAAAGAAGACAAATTCCTTGAAGAGTTTTTAGACATTAAAAGGCTAAAAGAAAAGGTTGAAGATAGATTATACAAACAAGATCAATCTGTACAAACGGTTCACATGATATGTAAACCAAAATCGTTTTATGATGAAAAGAACAAGGTAGCGATAGGCTACAAAAATCCCTTATGTCTCACCCGTGCAAAGCAAGTTCAACCAGCCCTCTATAATGGTCATGTATTAGTCATGTCCAATCATGCACGTCCTGTTGTGCATGACTCAGAGGACACTCGTGATATGGCTGAGATAACTAGGAAAAGAATGATGGAGAAAATGCAAAGCCCTCAATGTGTGGAAAATAAAGTTAGGATTGCCCCCCCAGATTACTCGAAGGAGAACCTTCTTGCAACCTTTGCTCCACAAAGAAATCTGACCCCAGAACAGATATTTTGGTCCATAGATAATAATGACAGGAAAAAGGCTGAGACCTCAGTTCCAAAACCACTTTCAGCATTGACAGTGTATCCACCCAATACTCCTGTCAAGCTTGTCCCCAGAGTTCTTCCAACTAAAAGTCAAGTGAAGATTAATCTTTATGTACTCACACAACTTTTTACGGAATTTGACAAAACTTGCAAAAAGAGAATCACCCCAACAGGTGTTACAGAAGGGGAAAGAGGTTTTGAACAAACAAAAAGATGTTACCTCACTGAAGTTATTCCATTTTTCAAAACTCTTAAAGAACACTTTGCAGGAGTTCAAACGGCCCTCTTTAAAGAAGTTAAAGTAATGGAAGAAATTTTTGATCAAATGTCAGATGAGGTGGATCAGAATGTCGTGGACAAGCAATGTGCTGAAATCGTAAAGAAAAACCTTCTCATTGAAAATGAGAATCTGATTGCTAATTGTTTGTCGAATCAACTGTTGTTTGATGTGGAAAAATCACGTTGTCTAGATCTTGAAGCTGAGATGTCTAAAGTTCATAATGAGTCAAAACATATTTCAAAACTTGAAAGGGAATACCTAAATTTGCAATTAAAGTATCAACATCTTCAAGAAAGTTTTGATAATAAAAAATCACAAGCATCACAGGAAGCTCCTGATTTTAACTCATTCTTTAAGATCAAGAATCTGGAACATCAGATTCAAGAAAAGGACAACGTGATTAGAGACTTGAAAGTTCTAGTCTCTAATGTGAATGACAGAAGCTGTGAGCCTTATAATGCTAACGATGTCACTGCTCTTATTGAACAAAATGAATGCGTTAGAGTAGAACTAGAAGAGGTGAAGCAGCATTACAAGGAATTGTTTGAGTCTATTCAGATCACGCGTGCTTCCACTAATGAAAAGACATCTTCCTTGTTAACACAGATTGAGGATCTAAAGGCTCAATTAGAAGGCAATATGAAAGTTGCCGCTAGAAGTTCTGTCAAAACAAAAGTTCTTGCTCCTGGTATGTATGCCATAGATGTAGAACCAATCCCTCCTCGCCTTAAGAACAATAGGAATGCTCATTTAACCTATATCAACCATCTTAAGGAGAGTGTAGAAACAGTTAGGGAGATTGTAGAGGAAGCTAGAGTAGTTAAACCACTGGATAATGTACTTAACTATGCTTGTCAATACACTAAGCTTTCTCAGGAATTGGTAGAATATGTTATTGGCACTTGCCCAAAAGAATTCACCGAAAGAGATAGCAAGGCTCCTTCTATCCCTTTAACTAGGAAAAAGCAAGTTACTTTTACTGATACATGCAGTACATCTACTAATAACACAAAGAAACATGGAGTGCACCAGAAAACTTAACCGTCTAATGTCCAGGTGATTCCTTCTACAGGAGTAAGCAGTTCCACTCATACAAGCGGATCAAAGCCTAGAAGCAATACAAAGCACAATAGGATCCTGCCAGCTAAGAGTGTGAATAACAAGAAAGTAGAAGACCATCCTAGAACAAATAAGTCTGTTTGGACAAAAGTGAATCGAGTTGATTCTAGCATTAGCTCTAAGCATGTTGTAATTAATTCGAATTATGAATCTGTGTGCAAAACATGTAACAAATGTTTGCATTCTGCAAATCATGAAATGTGTGTTGTTAATATTTTGAGCTCTGTGAATGCTACCCCCACTGTTAAAATTGTCTTGAATAAAGGGAAGCAGATTTGGAAACCAAAAGGCAAACTGTCTGATAGTAGTTTGAACAAGACCAAGCAGGTTTGGAAAGCAACGGGTAAACTATTTGCTAATGTTGGTTATTAATGGAGACCCACAGGAAAGAAATTTGCCTTAGGCGAACTGTGCCCTTTAACTAAGCTTTTTGTGCAATGTTCTATCATAACAGCTAACCAACAGGACCCCAACACAAATTGGGGATCCGAAATTCTAAACCCTCCAAATTTGACTGTTTTCAAATGCAGGTGGTACAGATCATCCTTTGGTATCTGGACTCAGGCTGTTCAAAACTCTATTTAAAGGAATGAATGGCTCATGTACATAACAGTTCAGGAACCGAGCCTAAAATGATGTTTGGACAAAACAGTTCAAGCCTCGTTCTTCCTCAAATGATGTCTGCTCAAATCAGTTCAGGCCTCGCTCCTCAATGTCTTAAGATGCTTGATCACAGCAGTTCAAGCCTCGGTCTTCATTGTCAAAAGACGTTTGTTCAAATCAGTTCAAACCTCGCTTCTCAAATGTCACAAAGGCGTCTGCTGGCATCTCTTCAGGCCCCGTTCCTTAAAGATAAGAAAGTCGTTAAGTGGATCAACGTAGATCAGCTGGTATTCTAATTTTGAGTTGCCTTCAGAAAGTCATTCTTGATTTGTTCCGTGAAATAAATGGTGCTGACTTACTATAAAGGGTAGTTTTCGTCGCACCAATTTGTACACGATATCGATTGATGATATGATGAAGTCTTCTCCAATATGCTTGTTGTCCAAAGCTTCCAAGTCCAAATCATGGCTGTGGCATCGTCGTTTAAATAATAAAAACCATTTAAAGTCGGCACAATCAATGATCTTGCAAGAAAAAGATCTGTGTAGAGTCTACCAAGATTGAAGTTGAAAGAACATCTTTGCTCAGCCTGTCAACTTGGAAGAAAGCAAGAATTTCTCGTCCACAAACCAAAAATCAAAAAACAACAAATATAAAGTTCTTTATACCCTTCACATGGATCTGTGTGTGTCCCAAAGAGAGTCCCGTAGATATTAATGGGAAGAAATACATTTTAGTACATCACATCGTGGATGACCTAATTCAAGAGATTCACATGGGTAAATTTATTTGAGATCAAAGGATGAAACTCAGAGTTGTGTCATCGACTTTCTTAAGCAAATACAGTTGGACCCTCACAAATTAGATCAGATACAGACCGAACAATAATTGAACGGAATTTTCGTCAACCAAGTTTGTCAAAATACTATGAAGGTTGGGGCCTATTTGCATCAAAGTCTGTCCGAGAACTCTCTCAACAAAATGGCGTTGTCGAAATACGAAACGTGACACTTTGTGGAAGCAACACTTACAATGCTGAAATTCTCGAAAAGCCTCATGTTTCTAAATGGCAGAAGCTGTAGCTACTAGAAAATTGCTTAATTGACATATAAAATGACCGGGATTTTGCAATAAAAGCCCAAAAAACTCCAAAAGAATAGAAAAATGTGTGCTTTTGTGTCTAAATGTGCAGGAAAGGATAAATAGGACAAAAAGAAACAAAAACAGTCAAAAAACGACAAGGAAACGGAAAAGACAAAGTCAAGAGTGAAGAATGAAGAAAAAAATTCCCCCCAAAAGCCGTATCATGCCCGATACAGCAAGAAAGAAACCCAAAATAAAGACAAGGACTAATAGTGACAAGTGTGCAAAGTTTCAAAGGCTTATTTTGAGTTTTGAAGTTCAAGGACTAAAGTTGCATAAGATGGAAAGTTGTTGTGAAGTGGAAAAAAGAAGAAAGAAACCACAAGGGCCGAAGTTGACAATAACAAAAGCTCTTTTACACTACACTTGAAGTAATGAATCGCAGGGACTGAAAGTAAGGACGGTGGGTGCAATAACAACTAACACCATAAAGGACCAAAATTGCCATTTCCATAAACCTTCACCCCTGTCACTCTCTTTTTTATATACCAAATTTTCCCGCCACTTTTGAAACCCAAAACCCACTCACGGGTTCACCCTCAACCCTTTTACCCTGCAACCCAAACCACCCCCTGGGTAAACCTATCCCCCCTCCTCCACTTAAACCCATGCCAAGTTGGCAATCCCACATCTCCCAAGCTTATTTCAACGGCTATGATTGACAAGATTGAAGGGTCAAGATTGCTTTGGGCTGTTTACTCACACAACAAACACAAAGACACATATATAAAAGAAGAAGAAGACGTAGTTAAGGAGAGTAGTGAGAGTTTTTATTTTTCAGTTTGTATTTTCTTAAATATTAAGCATTTTCTTTCAAATTTTTAGCAATCACCTTTAAGTTCTTGTACTCTTTTCATTTAAGCTTGTACATCTTCATTTTAGTAATAACATTCATTTTCAAAGTTTACTTTTACTTTGATTTCAATTTTAAGCAAATTTCATTCAATAAGCTCTTAATAAGCTCATTTGAGCTTATTCCTTTTCATAAGCTCAAATTCAGTCAAATTTTGTTAATAGCAATTCATTTACTCACTTTAATCATTTACATCAAAAGTCATGATCACTTAAGGCTTTTGTGTTCAATTTTGAAAGCAACAAGGTAAATAAGCTTAAATTCAGCTTATTGAGGTTTAGAGGCTAGGGAGCCAATAGGATTGAGTTTTCTTAAGCCACTCACTCTACAAGAGTGGCTTAGTGCTGAGGCTACAAACTCAGGTTTACTTTCTACATTTCATTTTAGCAAATATATAGCTTATTTCAAACTGCTTATTTCTTTTAAATTCTAATGTTCAATCCTGTCCATTTAGTGTAGTTAGCTTATAGATTTGATAGATTTAAGCTTACTTAGTTTAAAATCAAGTTAGTTTTTACTTTTTCAATCCTGTCATTAATAGTAGTAGGTTAAGCTAGTAGAGAAACTAGCTTAATCTCAGTAATAAGCTGTTACTTTTAGTGTTAAAATAGCTTAAGTAGGTCATTTTAAATAGAAGTAGATAAAATGTTTTAGCTGTATTAGCTTTTAGATAGTTTTTAAGTGCAATAAGGTTTGGACAGCTTTCTATTAAGGAGTGTTTGGAACTAGGTGTATTTGACTCTTAAAGTCAAAGTTTTCCTATAAAAACCTTTTATACAGCTGAGTTAGGACATATTTTAAAGTTTTAAAAAGCTTTTAGAAGTTAGTTAGTAAAATTCAAAAGTTTAGAGTGTAAAAACTTTGAATTTGCACCAGGACAATTTTTGTGTTCAAGCATTTTTAGTGATTAGAGATTCAAGGCAAGTTAGAGCCCAAACATAGTTAACACAGGATTACATACATGAATTGAGTTAGTGTAAGAGTTTTTTAGGTGACAACTAAGCCTGCATTTTTTATTCCTTGCAAATTGCATCAGCAACAACAGGATAAAGCTGTTGTTGCTAGTAAAATTTTTAGTATCATTTTAGCCTTAGTGATTAGGAGTTAGAAGTTGATTTTGAGAAATTTCATAGTCCCTAGTAGCTTAAATTTAATAAGCCACTTAAGTTTTGTTTATCAGCTTCATTCGAGCTTATTTTTTTAGGTCAAAATGTAGTATAGTAGTACATTTTGAGTTACTAGCTTAATTTTCTCCATTTGAATTTTCACTTTTAGTTAGTAATTTTACATAATCTTTTATCTAGGTTAAATCAAGTTAAAAGCCTTAGCTTATTTTCAAAATTTAAGCTGTTAAGGTGCCCTAATAAGTTTTTTAGCTTTTTTAGCAAATTTATTTCAGTTTATCAAAAACTTTCACTATTTCAGTTTATTTTCTTTGTAATCTTGTATAAAACTTAGTCTTATTTTTCTATAGATATCTTTAGTGCAACATATTAATCTACAATTGTTCTGTTAGGTTTAAATTTCTTCTATAATTAAGCTTGGAATAAGCTGAAATAAATAGCTTTAAACACTTTGTTTCTGTAAACTGGATCATTGATAATTATTTTTAACGATTATATAGTTGTTAAAAGTTCAAGTTGCTTTTATTAAAGTTGTTTAGAATAAGCTAGTTAACAAGTTTGTAGTTTTGAGTTTTTGCTGAAAATCATTTTCCAATAAGCCAAAAATAAGCTAGAAGCGTAGGGTCTGTTTTGTAATTTTCTCAAAGTTAAAGGGTACCTGTTTACATTGTAGTGTAAATTTCCTATAGTTTCCCCGCCTACCCTTTTCTTTCCTTTCTTACATTTTCTACCCTGTCTTTGTAGGATTAAATAAAATTAGTTTTATATTTTAAAAATTAGTTTTAAGAAATTAGGGTTTAGTTTTAATTGCAAAAATTAGTGTTCAATTGGTTTATAAAATTTGGGGCTTTTTGTTCCATTAAATTTCTGCACCTTTTTAGTATCTTAAAACCATTTTCCATATTTTTCCAGTTAAATTTGTATTTTCTAGGAATTAAAATAGATTTTAGTTAATTTCTTTTTCTTAGATAAATCATAAAAAATAGAAAAATAGTCGAAAATTTAAAATTCTTTTTGTGAAAATTTTCTTTTTAAATCTAGTATTTTTGAAAAATAAAAACAAAATTTTAGTGATAATTTTTAGAAAAAGTTTATTTTTGATTAATTCATTAATCTTTAGAAATTCATAAAAAATTCAAAAATAGATAAAAAAATTCCAATTCTTTTTCCTAAAATTTTCTTTTTAAATTTGTGATTTTTAGGTATAAAGTTTGTTAAAAGTCGTGCCTTAGATTTTAGATTTCAGTTTTAGCTCGCGTTTCCACTTTTCGTGCATTTAAATTTCGAGCTAGTTAATTGTTTTTTTAATTCGTGCTATTATATTTGTAGTGTAATCAACAATTCAAAAATCCTTTATTAATCTTAACTCGAATCCGAATTATTCCAATTCTCACTGCTCGATTTCGTTCGGGACACGACGAGTGTACAATACTTCCTGGATAAAAAATATACTATTGGTGTTCTTTGTGAGATTTTTACCTTATTTTTATCTTTGTTTGAGACGTATTTTGGAAATAAATTTTCACCGGTTTCAAAAGATACTATAGTATAACATACATTTGGTTTTTACAAACAAATTTTGGCGCCGCTGCCGGGGTAGTCGTGAACGATTGTGAAGAATATTGTTGAAGTAGGAGTTGGAAGACCATTCATTTGGAAGTTATTTTTGCTATTTTTGTATAAAAATATAAAAGTTCATTAATTCGATTCCAAACGAATTTGAATAAAAAATATTTAAAACATTTGGATACTAGATTCCATATTAAACCATTCCAAATAAAACAACAAAACAATAGTGAAGTAAAAAACCCTGCGAAGTACGACAAGACCTTTAAGTCTACCAAACTATAAGGTGGTTTTAGGAAAAGTGAATAGCTACTTTCTAGTTGTAATTGCGGCTCGCTATGCTTTTCCGCTCACTTGTGCGTTAATTCCTTGGAGACTTATCGTGTGAAGCTGTAATTAACGGTTATAAAAAATAGTTTCTTTCTTCCTATAAATACTAAAAATTAATTTTCCCCAAAAGTATCTTCTCAATCTCATATTCTTTATTTTTTTATGTACTTTTTCGGAAAAGCTAAAATATTCCTTCTTATTCCTCTAATTTGTTTAATTCTCATTTCTTATATTCCTCTATAATGTTTATTCTTATGGCGCCTAATCGTTCAATCACTTTATGCATATCAAAAGACTGTCTCAACTGTGTGGAAGTTGGTACACTAAAGAGTGTTGTTCAATAGGAAATCTTAATGACCAGATCATTGTTCCCGACTCTTCTCTTCATTGTGCGGTTTGTGGAACCCCGGTCGATGGTCCGTATGTGTCATGGATGTTATTCTTACCGTATGAAATTCGAAAAAGATTTGTTTACTTTTTGTGTTGATAAGGGAGTTTTCCAAACTTTCAAATGATTTCCGGTACATCCAATGACAATACCAACGTTGTTAATGCTCCTCGAGAGAAAAGCGTTGGTGATCAAGAACCGTGTAAATATTTCACAAGATCTCCACAACAAAATTTCTTTTTATTTTTTGGCCTTAATTTGTTGCTTATGAGTGCGGTGATTTCATTAAATGGGACTTTTTTTGTCTTCATTGCATTTGTGAATCGTGGAAAGGTGCTATGTCGGTTACAATTGGTCATCAAATGAATTCAATTTTTCAGATCATTTCTGAGCTAGAACCGTGCTACAATCGAAATTTTGATTATTCCCCACATGATTCACAAACTCTTCCACAACAATATCTTAGTTTTGAAAACTGTGGGGGCCCACACTTTGATTATCAATGTCAGCCGATGAACCAAGAGTATTTTAATTCTCATTCTTCCGGTTTCGACCAATTTCAACCCCCGCAGTTTTCCGATTTTTATCAGACTCCTCCGGTAGCAAGTACGGAAATGTACATGTCAAACGGGATCTTATAGAAGCTATGCAAAAACTTCATGATGAAGTATGATCTCATACTCATAATGTAAAGAGCATCAAGTTATGCTTGCTGAGGAAATTTTTGAAATTCAAGAATTTGTGGAGAAGAGCAAAACTTAAACCTGAGATTTGCAAGTATTTTGCAAAGTCTTTCTTAAGGATTTACAAATACTTTATGAATATTCAAAATCAAGCAAAGAAATTTCTAACAAAATATAGAAAAGTTCATGAAGAGATGAGTATTGTGGAACTGATTGTGAGGAGAGACTTCAAAAAGCTAATCCAAAAAAAAAGGCCCTTAAATGAAAGTCATTCCTCAAGAAAGAGAATCCAAAGATTTGGAGATTCAGAAGCAGCTGTGTTTAGAAGAGATGATAAAATGGGATGTATGATTTTGGATAAGTGAATATCAAAAAGAGGAGATCGATTGATTATAGAAGGAAATGTGAAGATAGATTTATGAGCTTAAGTTAATTTCAATGGTTAAGCATTGTTAATTCGGAAAGTCATACAAGAAGCAGAAGAGCTTAGAGAGTCTGAAGCTAGAGCTCGAATTCAGAAGATTATCATTGACGATGATGACGATAATTTGGGATTTTATGCAGTTCATCCGAATACGATACACACTCCCGTTCGCGACAGTAGAGCCTAAGATTCAATCATATTGGGTGACGGGCATATTATCACTACCTCGGAAACGAGACGTTTTGTGTTTGAGACCCTGTTCTTCAAACCCAAGTGAGTCTCGATGACTTAGTTTGGGGGAGTGTAATTGGTTCGACATCGATGACTTCCTATTTCGAGAAGTTCCATGGTTGACTTGCCCTCATCTTGCTCCGAATTTACTGAAATTGTTGAAGTTTGTGTCGTTGACTGATGATACCGACGAAGATGCGATTTGATGGACGATTTTTATGACTTGTGTCGATATTGAGCGAGGACGGAGGAGAGATTGATCTCGACATTTTATATCCGTTGACATTTCTCTTCGGGAGAAATTAGTCGAAAGTTATCTTTTATTGAAAAGTTAACGCTTTTAGTCTCTTTCCTCTATTTCCGTTTTCTCTATATTTTGCCCTCCTCTACGATCACCGTTTGCGGATCTTGATTTGCCTTTAGAGGAGGCGGATGTGCTTAGTTTTTCGGATGACTCGATATTACGGGGTATCGAGAGTGACCGTGACTTAGGGGAGGACACTACGTCTATTGATGCTTTACCCCTTGATGACTCGATGATTCTTCCCAAGTACGAGTCATTTACTTTTGATGACGAGCCCGTGATGGCTGAAGTTAATGTTTTTGACGAAATTAACACAAGTGAACTTTCTTACCCGGGTATAGGTGAAAATGTTGTTTTAGATGAGAGGAAGATTCCTATCACATTTACTAATTCCGATTTTTCTTCCATTAGTCTCCTATACGAGGTTTTACCTGCATCTTCTCCCACGGGGAGTGAAAGATAAAAATTTTAAAAACGGGTATTTGTTTGATAATGTGCTTACAAGAAGGAGTTCTTTAACTATTGTGTTTTTGACCACAACTCCACCCACCCTTAATGGACTTTCATGTTACAAAGCATTTTCCGTTCACATTTTCTTTTTGAAAATTGTCTAAAAAAGTTTTTTGAACCCGGAATCAAAAATGCTACGGTATATCTTTCGTACTTAGTTTGGGGAGGTTTTCATCTTTTGGAATTTCTTCACCCCTACTATTACCCACCATAAAAACCTAGTTTGGGGAAAGAGTCAAGCGAAGGGGTCCCCACCCTATAATTAAACCAAGCGCTTTCGTGGGAGGGCACCCAATGTTATCCTTTTTATTTTCTTTTTATTTTCTCTTTGTTCCCAAGGACAATCAATTCGGGGGCGAGTATAGCCTTGTAACTCGGTTAACCAAAACTAGACGTTTTAGAGATTATTTTGGCTATACAATGTAAAATAGAGTGAGGAAGCTTGTTCTTTTCGTTTCTTGTTGGTTGTTTGTGATTTTTGTCATAGGTTTTCGGATTTGGAGATTCATGTTCAAAATAGTGGAAGGACAAATCAATTCCGCAATTTCCATGATGGTCTCCCAATCTTACTCTTACAAAGGGGAAATCTCTTATCCATGTTCTTTATCGAATAACATCTATTCTTTTGGCATGTCCTTAGAATTTTTGTTAAAGATTCCTTTTGACCCTTATTTTA
The DNA here is from genome assembly GCA_026074375.1 of Tanacetum coccineum. NCBI lineage: Eukaryota > Viridiplantae > Streptophyta > Magnoliopsida > Asterales > Asteraceae > Tanacetum > Tanacetum coccineum. The sequence continues at coordinate 29,995 of BQNB010062099.1, forward strand.
CTTTGAGGGAAAAAGTTTCATTTTAGTTTGGTGAAGGATATTCATCGATATTGACTTAGCTTTTCACGCACCTGTTTGAACCTTTTTGAATTACCTTTTGTGGAAAATGAAATTTTAAATTTTGCTTACAAGAAAACGCTCAAAAGAAGCTTAGTTTGGGAAAAAACACACATTTGGTAATCGTTGGTGAGAAATAGGAGTAATTTTGACTTGCCCGGGTGAAATGCCCAGCTAGTTCTTTAACTAACTCTTGTGGGGCCAAGCTTTCACAATCCTATTGCTTTGGATTTTAAATGTGAAGAACCAAGAGATGATGTAGTTAAATATAAGTTTATTTGTCTTAAGAAGATTTATTTGAAAAACCTAAAGCTTATATTGAATGATTTGTGTCTTTATACTCCCCACAAGCTTTAACACACCTAATCATACGTGCTCTTGTTAATATTAATTAATATCCAATGTCTTTAGAAAAAGTTTACATTTTTGAAAAAGAATTCATTTTAAAATGTATGTAAGATTTTTGGTTTCAAATTTATAAAGTTGATTTTTCTAACCGTGAAAATTTTCCATTCATCAAAAATATATTTATAAAAAGAATGCCAATGAAGCATTTCAATGCAAAAGCATTATTTTTCGTTGCCAATGAAGCATTCGCAAAATAGAATAATAAAGCTATATATAGTTTTAATCGTTGGAGTATTCATGTTGGAGTGAGTCTCGGATGGTTGGTCGCAACTAAGGATAAAATATGTATAGTGGAATCAAGCGTTGTAGGCATTCATCATAGGGGAGGCGGCCTAGTGGATGATTGCAAAGTAAGGTGACTTTAGATTCTAGGCTTTGTAGGAAAGGTGTTGTCGCGATAACCACAAAAGTTAGAAGCGGAGTGGGGGTTCGAACTAGTACACCGGTTGTTGTTGCGATAATCCTATTTGGGAGAAAGGCTAAGTTGGGGTTCGGAACTATGAACAACATTCCTATTGCAAAAAATTAATATTTTATAGTATATGGGAAAGTCAAGAATGGTTAAAATTCCATGTTCTCAAATCAATTTATAAGTTTGTTTCCGAATCTCTTTTAGCTTTGAGTGAGTTTTATCAATGTTATTAACATTTGAGCTAACAAGGCTTATTTGTAAAGCATAGAATGAATTTTAAACTATGAGATAAAATTGATCTTTGGTTGAGTTAAAAGAGCGCACACATCATTAACATATAATTTATTCTAGAGTGAAAAGTTCACAAGTTGTAACGTATAAGAGCTTAATCATTTAGACTTATATTGACAATGATATTGTTTAATTGCTTTGTTAAGTCTAGTGAAAGTCGAGGATGACGAATTTTCCTTTTTGTGCTCATAATCGGGAGTAGTATATTTCAATGAGCTAAAGTTGCAAAATTGCAAATGATTGCAATTATGTGTTTTCAAAGAGATTAAATATTGTGAGAATACAGCTTAAGTTGTTTAAAAAGGTGATTTCATAAAAGGTGAAAAAATGGGCATTTTGGTGAAACTGTTTGTTTACAAAGTGTTACCTTGATAACATGCGTGAGGGACTCGTCTATCCTTTAGTTTGGGGGATTTTGATTAATTGCTTAATTTGTACATATAAATTACCGGGATTTTGCAAATCAAAGCAAGAAATGCCAAAGAATAGAAAATGTGTGCTTTTGGTCTAAATGTGCAGGAATGGAATAAATAGGGACAAAGAAACAAAAACAGTCAAAAAACGGACAAGGAAACGGAAAAAGACAAAGTCAAGAGTGATGAATGAAGAAATCAAAAGGGATCAGCCTGTTACAGCAAGAAAAGAAACCCAAAATAATGCAGGACTAATAGTGACAAGGTGTGCAAAGTTTCAAAGGCTTATTTTGAGTTTTGAAGTTAAGGACTAATGTTGATAAGATGGAAGTTGTTGTGAATGGAAAAAGAAGAAGAAACCACAAGGCCGAAGTTGGACTAATAACAAAAAAGCTCTTTTAACACTACACTTGAAGTAATGAATCGCAGGACTGAAAAGTGCAAACTCTTCAATGATTTAAACAGAAAAGCGGTTTAAACTTCTCCCAACAAAATTAATGATGTTTCCCGCCCTTTTTCGTTAACAAACCAATCACAAAAAATCCTACCCGCTCCTACTTTAATTACTAGAATTCGTTCGTAAACCTCACTCTAAATCATTCGACCAAGTGTCACTTTTAATTGGATGGAACACATCATCACAATGATCAAACGGCATAAAATTTGAGGAAAGATGAGCAACGGGATTGAGACTTGATGGTAGATTCAAGAAACTCTAATCTCTATTTTCATTTCTCTATAAATAGGACTTGTAGGTTTCATTTTTTGAGTTGTTGTTTTTTGTTTTAATTTTCAGTTTTGTATTTTCTTCAATTTTAAGCATTTTTCTTTCAAGCTTTTTAGAAATCAGCTTTAAGCTCTTGTACTTTTGTTACTAAAGCTTGTACTTCATCATTCGAGTAATAACATTTAGATTTCAAAGTTTCATTGTCCTTTGATTTCAATTTTAATCCGAATTTACTCAATAAGCTTTTAATAAGCTCATTTGAGCTTATTCCTTTTCATAAGCTCAAATTCAGTCAAATTTTGTTAATAGCAATTCATTTACTCACTTTAATCATTTACATCAAAAGTCATGATCACTTAAGGCTTTTGTGTTCAATTTTGAAAGCAACAAGGTAAATAAGCTTAAATTCAGCTTATTGAGGTTTAGAGGCTAGGGAGCCAATAGGATTGAGTTTTCTTAAGCCACTCACTCTACAAGAGTGGCTTAGTGCTGAGGCTACAAACTCAGGTTTTACTTTCTACATTTCATTTTAGCAAATATATAGCTTATTTCAAACTGCTTATTTCTTTTAAATTCTAATGTTCAATCCTGTCCATTTAGTGTAGTTAGCTTATAGATTTGATAGATTTAAGTTATTACGTTTTAAAAATCAAGTTAGTCTTTTTACTTTTTCAATCCTGTCATTTAAATGGTAGTAGGTTAAGCTTGTCAGAGATTCTAGCTTAATCTCATTATTATTTTCACTAATGAGCTATAGTTTTAAGAGCTTGAATAGCTTAGATAGTTTAGATTTAGTAGAAGTAGATATAAGATTTCAGCTGTTTTAGCTTTTAAATAGATTTTAAGTACAAATTAGTTGTGACAGCTTAGTATAAGGAGTGTTTGGTTCAGGCCTTGTTTGACTCAAAAAGTCAACATTAGTTTGTCAAAGTATTTCATTTAGCTGAGTTAGATCATAGTATAAAGTTTCAAAAAGAATTTAGAATTTAGTTTGAAGAATCTAAGAGTTTTGAGTGTAGAAAGTTAGAATTTGCACCAGGGCAGTTCTGAGAGTTAAGAATTTTTAGATTTCAAGACATTCATAGCAATTTGAAGGTAATTTTGTGTTAGTGAACATTTTTATACATGTAATGAGTTAGTTAAGTAATTCTTAAGTAGATACTAAGCCTGCACTTTTTGTTCCTTGCAAATTGCATCAGCAACAACAGGATAAAGCTGTTGTTGCTAGTAAAATTTTTAGTATCATTTTAGCCTTAGTAATTAGGAGTTAGAAGTTGATTTTGAGCATTTCCATAGTTCATTAGTAGCTTAATATAAATAAGAACTTAAGTTTCTTTTATCAGCTTCATTCTAGCTTATTTTTCCTGTCAAAAAGTAGTATAGTAGTACTTTTGATTCCTAGCTTAATTTTCTCATTTTGAATTTTCACTTTTAGTTAGAATTTTACAAAATCTTTTATCTAGGTTAATTCAAAGTTAAAAGCTTAGCTTATTTTCAAAATTTAAGCTGTTAAGGTGCACTAATAAGTTTTTTAGCTTTTTAGCAAAAGCTTATTTCAGTTTAATCAAAAACTTGCACTATTTCAGTTTAATTTTCTTGTAATCTTTGTTAAAACTTAGCTTATTTTTCTATAGATATCTTTAGTGCACATCTTAATCTACAATTAGTTTCTTTTAGTTTCAAATTTCATCTATAAATAAGCTTGGAATAAGCCAAAATCCAAATAGCTCTTAAACACCTTTGTTTCTGTAACAGGAACAAGATTTGGTATGCGTGTGTAAGCACTAGTCAAATTTATATATGTATAGTATAAATCCCGTGACAATTCTTTCCAAATTACTTCTCAAACAAGAGAAATAAAAGGATAAAATCTCACTTAAGAAAACACAATATGTATATTTTTAACCGGGAAGTATTTCTTCTCGGGTCGTATCCCAACGAAGTCGTGAATTGAGATTCGGGAATAATTCGGATTCGAGTCAAGAATGAATAAAGGATTTTTGAATTTTGAATTACACTACGAATATAATAGCACAATTAAACTATAGAAACAATTAAAGGATTAAAAACGTTTAACTAATACGAAAAATTAACAAACGAAAATTAAAAACGCGAGCTAAAACTGAAATTTAAAATCTAAAGCACTACTTTTAACAAATTTTATACCTAAAAATCACAAATTTAAAAAGAAAATTTTAGGAAAAAGAATTAGAATTTTTTAACTATTTTTGAATTTTTTATGATTTTTTAAAGAAAAATGAATTACTAAAAATAAACTTTTTCTAAAAATTAAAACTAAAATTCTATTTTTATTTTTCAAAAATACTAGAGTGAAAAAGAAAATTATTACAAAAAGAATTAGATTTTTCCAAACATTTTTCTATTTTCTATGAATTTTTTAAGAAAAAGATATTACCTAAAATCTAATTTAATTTCTAGAAAATACAAATTTAACTGGAAAAATAAAGAAAAATGATTTTTAACAACTAAAAATGTGCAGAAAATCAATGGTATGAAAATGCCCAAATTTTATAAAGTAATTGAAACCTAATTTTGCTAATTAAAAACTAAACCCTAATTTTATTAAACTAAAATCAAAAATATTAAAACTATTTATTTAATCCTAAAAGACAGGGTAGATATTGCAAAGAATGAAAGTAAAGGGTAGGCGGGAAAAATAATGGAAATTTACACTCTAGTTGAAACAGATAACCTCTAACTATTGCAAAAGTACCAAACAGACCCTACGATTTGCTTATTATTGGCTTATTTAAAAAGTGAAAATTAGCAAAAACTTAAAACTACAAAGTTAAACCTGAGCTTATACACTACACTTTTAACAAAAGCACTTTTAACTTTTAACCACTTAATAAGCTAAAAAATTAGCTTTTAAAACTGTGCAACAGAAACTAAGCTTTTCCTTTGAAAATTCTACTTTTTCTAAACTATGGCTTATAACTAGCTTATTTCTAAATGAAAATGAAAACCAAAAGTTGCTGTAAAAAGCTTAAGATGTGTACTATAAATTTCTAAAAAGAAATAAGCTAATAGTTAACAAGATTAATGAGAAATTTGCTATTAAAAAGTGAAAGTTCAGGCTTAGAACTGAAATTAAGCTAAACCTAATAAGCTAAAAAGCTCAAAACTAAATTTTAGAAACTGAAAATTTGGAAATAAGCTATACTATGAACTTTGAGTACTCCTAGATAAAAAGAACTTTGAAATAACAACTAGAGATTAGAAATCAAAAGAGATAAGCTGAAAATCTAAGCTGCTACTATACCACTTTTACAAGAAAATTTAAGCTAGACTAAAAGCTTTGAAATGAAATTTAAGAGATTATCTATATTAAGCTACTGGAATACTTCTAAAATTCTTAATACTAAGCTCTAACTTCCTAATTACAAATGCTAGAAAACTGCTTAAAGAATGATGAGACTCAGCAGTATTAACTAAGTTAATACTGCCTAGTCTGATATACTTGACAACAGCCTAAATGCAAGCTAATTTTCTAGTTAAAAACTCTTAAACTAACTAGTTATATGTTTCTAAACCTGCATTAACTAAGAGTGAACAATAAAATGGTGTGAATCTCTTAAATCTAAAACTACTTAACACCTTTAAGTGCCCTGGTGCTAAAACAAGCTTTTAATCTCTAAAACTTGAAAATCTACAAACTAACTTGCAAAATCTGTTTAAAGCTTTATAATATCACTTAACACAGCTGAACTATGCACATTTACACACTAAAGTTGACTTTAAGAGTCAATTACTCCTTAATCCAAACACTAGTTTATTCAAACTGTCCAAACTATATTCTACTTAAAATCTATTTTAAAGCTAAAACTGCTAAAACCTTATATCTACTCAATCTAAATCTAACCTAATTAAGCTATTTTAACTCTAA
>BQNB010062100.1:10966-36209 GCA_026074375.1 Tanacetum coccineum
GAAACGATATTGGATCATAAAAAGTTGGTAGCTTTCAGTATCAATGAGCTACATACATATTTTGAATGCAAAATTGGCTTGTGTAAAATCCAAAATCTTGTAGTATATAGGAAATCCAATAATGGGGCAGGCAAGAAGAAAAGAAAAACGATAAGGTTGGAGTGACGTTTCATCTTTTTGCAATACCGTACTGCTTATCACTTACTACTTTTTATAAAAGTTTGGTTTATTTGCTTAAGTTTTGTTAAATGATACATTTAGGGCCAAATTGCATCAAAAGCTAACCTAGCTTTTGTGGAGCTTGTGCTTACTTTTATTTAGAATAATATACCGGCGTATTGTATTTAACTTTTGTAAAGACTTAATGAAAAGGATCAACATGTATTTCTAAAAATTTCAATGGAATATGACGTGCAAATTAATGTGACCGTAGATCATTTTTGACCGTAACGACTTTGTTTTAATGACACTAATGCGACAATGAGATTCTATAGAAGGTTTTAAAGGTTCAACGTGGCATTGTATACATACTACTCATCATCATCGCTACATTCTCAAGTTTTTTAGATACGGATTGATATGATGGGCGAAGAAGAGAAAAAAGAAAAAGAAGAAATGAAAGAAAGTTATATTTTTATTTTATGTTTTTGAGTTAAAATGTAATGAAAGAAAAAAAAGAATGTTTTGTTTTCGAGTTGGGATGAAAAGAAAAGAAAAAGATATAATTACGTTTATGCTTTTTTCAAAGATGTTTGTTTTATGAGTAAAGTGTAAAATACATCTATGTGGTTTATGAAATAACCGTCTCACGTCACTCGTCAATAATTCGCGCAGATTTCATCCTTCCGTTAGTAAAATAAGACACCATATATCTCTGAGGACGAACGGTGCAAATATTTTTCCCGTTCATCCTCATGATGTATGATGCCTCATTTTACTAACGGATGGATGAAATCTGCACGAAGTATTAACGAGGGGCGTGAGACGGTCTTTTCGTAAACCATAGGGATGTATTTTCCAATTTACTCTTGTTTTATAATAAGAGTCGAATATAAGTGAATATTGAGGGTTATATTAGTCATTACCTAGTCAATAGTTTGGGTGTGGTTTTGTTGGATAAGTTTCCCTCACAAGGATAAAGACAATCGGGTCCCGCAGTAGGCCTCGGTATTATCTATGTGAGAGAACTTTACCTCTAAAGTTTAAAAAAACTTTAGAGGATCTTTTTCCGGTTTTATTTATGTTCAAACCGCTCATTCTAAAGCGGACAATTTTTGAAGAAAATTTTGAGAATTTTTCAGTCATTTTCTTTCTATTTCCTTACCTTTTTGTTTAAAAAAACCTAAAAACAATAAAATTTTATTTTCTATCATTTTCTTTCCTTCTAAAAGAACTCGAGAATGAAATGAAGCGCCAATGACAATTATTCCTACATAAATACCTTAAATTTTGATCACTATATCGTATTTTAAATCATCTTTTAATTATGCAAAACCGCGTATATGATATGTTTTATTAAACTTATATTTATATCACTCGTAGATGTAAACGTGAAAACCTTAATCGACCAAAATGCACAAACGAATTTTGGGCTTACTTTTCTATCATCTAAGAGTGCTGGGAACGGTCGTGCAGTTGGGCTCGTGCCGTTCTCAAAAAGTGGTGTCACGTCAGTAAAATGAAGAACGGCACCAGAACTGAACGGTACCACATTTGTTGGGGCATCCATTGGCACCACATTTCTAATGCCGTTGGCCAATTTCTTTATATTTTTTTAATTTACTTAATATAAAAAAAATACCCAATATAATTAAAAACAATAATTTCGTTTACTTATTTAAACAAAAATACCAAAAATAATACATTATTTTAAAATAATATACTAGTAATGACAACTTTTATAACAATAGGGTATAAAATAAAAATAATAAAAAAAAATTAAAAATTTTTATTACTCTTCTTCCTCAACTTTTTTCATCAAAATACAAATCACAAACACAAAAACACACACACAAACACAAACACAAACACAAACACAAACAAACAGCAAAAAAAAAAAAAAAACTAAAAATCAATGGCGTGGGCTGTTACTGATGGCGCGAGGGAGAATGGCGCCAGGTCCGGAATCGTGCGCCATTTGATTTTCTGGCGCCGTTCTTTGGCGCAGGCGAAAAACGTCACCGCTCCCTGCACTCTAATAATCTCGCGCTGTTTGGACGGCGAAATCAGAAAACTCAAACTAGAGTACAAAACTTAAGACCTTAAAGTTATGGGTTTTTCTAACATGTGCCCCAGGGGCACATGTTAAGGTGGGGACACAGGTTGTATGTCACAGCCTGATTGGTCAACAGTTATTGTTATTAATCATTATCAGGCCTCACAAATAATTGCTGACCAATCACGCTGTGACACACAGCCTGATGTCCCCACCTTAACATGTGCCCCTGGGGCACATGTTAGAAAAACCCTAAAGTTATAGCTAATTAGTTAATTCTGACACCCGACAACAAGTGAAAATGAAACTTTTAGATAACAGTAACCAATGCAAAAACAAAAACAAACTTTGAAGGTCAGTGGCCGACAACTCATGCACCTTCAAACGAGTTACAGTATTTGTTTTAAAGAGAAATCTTGCAAGGATCAGAGAAATATAAGCCATTTGGTTTAAACTGCCATAGATAACCGTAGGTTCATAAAGTTAGATTTTTGTGCGAAAGTTAGATTTTTGCAGGGTGTGACGACGCTTCATACTCCTTTCGGTGGTGATCATTGTTAGTGTGTAGAATAAAAAAAGAGACCGGAGGGTGGACGACGTCCTTTACCTCCGAACATTTTAAAAGTTTTGGCCAAAAGTGTAGCATGTAGGAATTTTCATCGAAAATTGCGAAGTTTATTTATTTATTTAAGAATGGATAAAAAGGTAGCGGTTTAGGTTTGATGGGCTGGCATAGAGGTGACGTCTTATGATGGTCGACTAGGTCTTAATATCAAACTCATTCAGATGTCATGTTAAATGATGATTTCCCGTATGATACATTTTGTTAACACAATATTTATAATGACAAACACAAATAAACCTAAAAACTCTAATATACCTAAAACCTACCGAGCATGTTTTGGCCCACTATTAGGTCCTTTAAATTACAAGAAACATTATTTTCACACAAATTAAAAAAAAATCACAAAATGAGTTGCCAGTGTTTGGCAGGAGCGGATCTACAGCTTAGGGAGGGTGTGCAAGTGCATACCCTCTTCAAGCTCTTCGTAGTGTAAATATATTTGAAACGGATGCCTTATAGAACCTTTTTACCTTTGGTGCATACCATAAAAATGTCAAGAAAATAAGCTATGCATACTTTAGAAATTTTTTCGAATTAAGCAAAGCCATTAAATTTCAAATCAAACTTGACAGAAATAAAGAAAAAGGAAAATGAAGAAGAGGTGCAGGTTTAATGAAGAAGAAGGAAGAGATATACACTAAAAAGTAGTACTAGTAGTATAGTATAATATTCATTTCTTAGTGTAGTACATGTACTTGTATTCAAAAGTGTTTTTTTACGTATATAACCCATTGAAACTCGTGATATTCTGTAGTAACCTAGCTTTTCTGACATTTCCGTGTTAACCCTCATCATCGTGCAAGAGTGGTGGCGATGACCTCGATGAACACGTGGTTGGCCCTTGTTGAACATAGAAATTAACGAAACGCAAGCTGCAGCCCTAATTGGCCACGTCATAGATCGCGCACCACTAGTAGAGATGTATTTAATTTTTTTCAGTTGCATGTCAGAAACCCTAGTTATACATCGCGTTTTTTAACAGTCATCGCACAGAAATAGAGGTGATGATCACTTTGGGAATCGCAACTGATTTTAGCATTCATAGCAACGAAATGACATATGAATGCCATAGCAGTAATATTTTGTTGTTTTTGCACAATTCAGAACAAGTTTTGCATGTATAAAAGATAGATCGCGCACCATTAGTAGAGATGTATTTAATTTTTTTCAGTTGCATGTCAGAAACCCCAGTTATACATCATGTTTTTTAACGGTCATCGCACAGAAATAGAGGTGATGATCACTTTGGGAATCGCAACTGATTTTAGCATTCATAGCAACGAAATGACATATGAATGCCATAGCAGTAATATTTTGTTGTTTTTGCACAATTCAAAACAAGTTTTGCATGTATAAAAGACACCTAATAGAGTCTCTAAGATATGCATAGCTCAAGTGCAAAAAAAATAAGTAGTTGAATAGAAGTAGTTTTGGTAAGTTGATTTGGTGTGAAGTTGTGTTGTGGCTTTGGGGACTGTTGTGGTGTAGTTGTGTTTTGCGGTGGTTTTGAGGCGGTGTTGCTCCGGTGGTTGTGTGGGTTTTCTTGTTGGTGACTGCGGGTTTTACTTGTTTTGTATAAGATGAATTTGGACAATTACGAGGTATAATTTTTGTATGTAAAATTATCCTTTATTTTTTATTTGATGTTTATATGTGTAGTAATATATGTTTTATCTTTTTTTAATTTAGGAACCTGCTGTTCTTGTGACATGTAGAAGTAGGTTAAATTTGATTAGAACAATTAAAGAACGAATTAGTAATACTCCACGGGAAGCATTATTTAGGAAAACTTGTTTTGGTTGGTTTTTAGATCTAGATGATTGGCCGAAGAATTGTGTTATAATACATTTTATGTTAGGTCGGCAAGTGGAGTGTTTAGGTGGAGAAACGGATATTGTTCCTTTGTCTTACCATATAGTTGATGATTTTGAAATAGAATTTAGGAGGGAGGAATTTTGCCTCGTTACTGGGTTAAAATTTGGGGTAGATTATAGTGTTGACTATAAGAACGAGGATGATCCTATTCCTTTTAGGCGACAGGTGTTTTCGTCAGCTAAAGATGGTAAACCTATAATAGGCAAAATGTTGGAAAAAATGATTAATAGCGAGTTGTTTTATAGTTTAAACGACCACGATGTTGTTAGCCTTTGTTATGTAGGCATTTTGCAGTTTGTCTTATTAGGTTTGGAGGATAGACGTAAGGACCCTGATTGGATTTTAAGGTTAGCAAATGATAGAGATGGTTGAGACATGTATCCTTGGGGTTCGTATGTTTGGCCGACATTGTACTCTCAATTAAATAATGCAAACGTTAAACCTTGGCATCTCTTATATGCCGCTCATCAGGAAAATGTTGATGATAATAAAGCGTATTCGATGTTTGGATTTACTTGGGCTTTTAAGGTATGTCATATGTTAGTTTATAATATTTACTTTGGCATTTAAGATATATGTATAACGTTAACGAATTGAAACAATTAATTTTTTTAGATATAGATATTGGAGTCGTTCCGAGTAGGGGCGCATGAGTATTATAGACGTCAAAGGCGTTATCCTAGAGTAGTTGCTTGGAGTGCCAAGAGGAAGTTTTTTCGAAACATGCTCAAGGGTTTTTTTCATGTGAGTATTTTTTAATTTTATAGTTTATTAATATGATTACGTATTTTATTTCATACTTAATGTCCTTTTTTATTTAAAAGGGACGTCTACCTGCTGCAAGATTGACATCAGATGAGAATGAGGTTGTATCGAACTGGTGGGTTTTGAGTAGGGCATACTTTGATGGTTGTATTAGTGAAGCAGCACGAATACCTCGTCATGTAAACAGACAAAATCTTTCTGATTTTCCATCAGAATTTTATCGAGAATTTGAGGAACAAAAAAAGGGGCGTGTTTAAAGGACGATAAAGGGTCGCTGACTGCGAGAAATGTATGACCAAATGCGTAAGTTTATGCATGATATGAATGTTGGCCCGGTAATTTGCTCCTTGTATATACTTGGCCTGCTTTAATTCCTACAGACTTTTTAATTTGGTTTGCGTTCTTGGGCTTATCTTTGCTGTTTGTGCTCGGCATTACCCTTGCCTTACTGTTTTTTACCCGTTTCTTCGTCTGTTTCGCTACTGCGACAATCCCCAGGGTCTTCATATTTATAGCGAATTAGCATGGCGAGTCGAAATTTTTTTTATTGTTTTGCCTGCCTGCGACATAGCGAAGACAAGACACGATCAATTGTCAGTCAACATTATGGGTTAAGCGATTTTAGTGGATTCCAAAGCATGCATGTATAATTTTTGTGATTTTAATATTCATAGATTTTTTCCTTGTTGAAAACTAACTAAATATTATAATTATGTATTTAGGGGTTTCCACATGCTGGTCCGTCTTCTCTCCCGACGCAAGCAAACAACTCTTTCTTTGAAGGTGCCCAAGCGACTCCTTCTTATGGTCATAATATGGCTACGCCAAACTGGCAAACCCCAATGCCATCCCATCCTGGTACTTCTAATTGGCAAACCTAAATGCCATCGCGTTCGGCTACTCCAAATTGGCAAACCCCTATCCTGTCGCATCCTCATGATGCTGGCTTATTCAACCCAGTAATCCTAAAATTATTTACGATTATGCTTCTATAGTATTAACCATCATGAAGTAATAAATGTTTATTATTTGTTGTTTTTAGAATATATTGAATCGAGAAATGAGGGAAGTTCGTCCCAACATGTATAGGCGGACTCCATATATAGATTTGCCTCCTACTACAGGTTTACCTATGAAACGTGGTGATAAAACTAAGAATAAGGGCAAGAATGCCAATGTATCACCTTTGAATCTTGGGAACGCTTTTGCTGATGACAATGTAGGAGAGGATGACGTTATGATAATGGATGAACGTGAGACTGGTAATTACTTTGTTTATGAAAACGTTGACGCTAGTAAGGTAATTGGTAGTATTCTATTTAATATTAAATAAAGTCAACCAATTATGTGTATTGAGATTGGTTTTTAACATGGTTTTTAGGTTAGGCGAGAAGATTATATTGACTGCACAGAATTTATGTTAAACCCCTATGATGTTTATTTACATCGTCAGATGATGGGTTATTTAGTTCCAAATTATTTTTGGCGATAACTAGTTTCTCATTTGTGTATGGCTGGCAGTCACAGCCTGGAACGAACCAACCAAGAGGGTTGGTTGTCCGAGGACGTAAGTTTATTAATAAAAGTTTAATAAATGAGTATTTTTATTCTTTCCCAAAACTACTATTTATTTTGTTAGTATGTTTTGAATCAGCACATAAATGCATGGATTGAGCTACTAATTAGAGAGAGGCCACAAAATGCTAGGTGGACAGTGTCTAAATCGGGGACAGTATGCGTACATCCGGAAACGAATCGGTTCTTGATACCGACGGATCAACACATAATTGGAACATTGGATGGTTCAACGCGTTCATACCAGCATTGAATGATGTTGATTGGGTACTTATTTGTGTTAAAACTTTTAATACCTTTTATGCATGATTAGTCTTTAATAAGTTATTTAGTTTCACCTAAATTTTTTGGTTTTATCTTTGTAGGTGTATATGCCCATAAATGTTGTAGGAAATCACTGGGTCACGGGTGGAGTAAACTTACTCAACTCTCTATTTATGTGTTTGACTCTATGCATAGCGAGGGAACAAGGTTAATGTCAATAAACAAATTAGAGATTGGACACCCGTAGTTAATGGCATTTTGCAAAGCCGTGGTTGTTTCAATGGAACTGGACGACAACCCTACAATTTTCATGTTGTATACAATGAGGGTTTGGGTTACCCGGTCCCTCAACAACCTAACTTCAAAGACTGTGGAGTGATAACTTGTTGGTTAATCTCTAAGTTATGTGTTGATCAAGAGCCAATAGTGCATGGTGATAGTCAAATGTTTTGGGAGAACATTAGATATCAAATGCTTCAAATGTTCTATAAGTGTAGGTGTGAGAATACTAGGAATTATGGTTATGATTAGTTTAGTTTTTATATAGTGCATGTTGAAAGACTAACAATTTGCATGAAGTAATATTGTATATATATTTTTTCCTTTAACAACTTATTGCAAGGAACATATTAGTTTGATATACCAATAATAAGTAGACATTGAATTAAAAAAGCATTACAAGCGATGATAATTATTGTAATACAACTTGATTAAAAAACATAAACGGACAAATGTAAAAATAAACATTTATAAGACTTCAGTGTCCTTGTCGAAAACCATAACGATGTTTCTAATTGTAATGTTAAGATAATGTTTTTATGGTTTTGGGGTAAAGACAAAAACATTACGAAGTATCTAAACATATCCGACTTTGATAGACAATGATATCATTAGATTTGACAATTCAATGACTATATAGAAACATCACATACACTTTTATTCATAGATTAAAAACATTACATAATAATAAAAACATTACATAATTTGAGGAACCGTATCTTTACGGAAAACCTTAACGACGTTTCTCATTGTAATGTTAAGGTAATGCATTGATGGTTTAGGACAAAAAACTGAAACATTAGCAAGTATCAAAGCAGCTCCTACAGTAATATCCTTTCCATAACCACCCTCACCAATGACTTTGTAATGTATTGTTCCAGGTGATGCGGTCGTCGTAGGACTTCCACATGAAGTTTTACAACTCCCTAAGCAGAGTACCTAACCGTTGTAGTAGTAGTATATGCAAGACTCGGGGGTTGTTATCGTTCTCTAAGGGAATAGGTTGGGAAGGCTTGATTACGGTCTAACAGAATTCTAGGGGTTGAGGGAAGATTATTTTATGTTTTTATATTTTATAGAAAGCATGTAAATGTATGGTTTGAGAGGTTGGTTTGTTTAACTATTATCTAAAGGGCAAATTGCATAAAAGTGTACTAAACTTATACTCAATTTCAATTTAATGTACTCAACTTTTTTTTCTCAATTTAATGTACCCAACTTTTTTTTAGTTGCAAATGAAGATAATTAAGAGGTTACCAGGTCACCATCAAGTTACCTTTTCTCCAACATGATTTTCTGGCAACCTAGCATTCAGACGACCCACCACCACCACCTCCACCTCCAAATTGATCAATACCGGCACCACCCAAAGTGATTTCGACCGATTTCATCCGTTTTCGACCGATTTCCTTTGTTTTTGACCGTTTTCGACATATTTCAACCGATTTTGACTGTTTTCAATCAATTTTGACCGTTTTTGACTAATTTTGACCATTTTGACCGATTTTGACAATTTTCGATCCATTTCGACCGTTTTGAACGTTTTAGACCATTTTAGTCCTTTTTCGACCGATTTCAACCCTTTTCGATCGACTTCAACCGATTTCCATTGTTTTTGACGGATTTCAACCGATTTTGACCGTTTTTGACCATTTTCAACCGATTTCATCCGATTTTGACAGTTTTCGACCTATTTCGACCATTTCGTCTGTTTTCGACCGATTTCCATCGATTTCCACCGTTTTCGTCCAATTTTGACTGATTTCAACCATTTTGATTGATTTCCACCGATTTTGATCGTTTTTGACAATTTTCGTTCGTTTTGTATGTTTTCTACGCTTAAATACCTTTTTGAACGTTTTCAAAAGTTTTATCCGTTTTTATACGTTTTAATACTTTTTATAAGAATGTAAAAAGCGTATGTAGACGTATAAAATCGTACAAAATGTACGAAAACAAAGCAACATAAGAAAATAAAGAAAAACGGAGAAGGACGTAAATGAACAAATCGTACAAAAATGGACGAAAACGTACAAAAATGTTTCACAACGTTTAAAAACGAACAAAAATGTTCAAACAAGCTTGACAACATGAAAACTGTCAAAAACATACGAAAACGGATGAAATCGGTCGAAAAGGTTCCAAAATTGTTCAAACGATCAAAAATGGACGTAAAGGTTCAAAAACAGTCAAAATCGATTGAAAATGTTCGAAAACGGTCAAAATCGGTTGAAATCCGTCGAAAACAATGGAAATCGGTCAAAAACTGTTGAAATCGGTCGAAATCGGTCGAAAACGTTCAAAAACAGTCAAAAATGGTTGAAATCGGTCGAAAATGGTCGAAATCGGTCGAAAACGGTTGAAAGCTATCAAGAACGGTCAAAATCGGCCGAAAACAAAGGAAATCGGTCAAAAACGATCAAAATCGGTCGAAAACAGTCAAAATCGGTCGAAATCGGTTTAAAACGGTCAAAACCGAGGATAACTAATTAATATCTAATCTACCGCTGATAACTTTATGATAATTGAATGTATTTACTTAATCATGCACTACTTATCAGATTTCTTCTCCTAATCCTGCTGCCTTGTCACATTTGTGATGATCTGTATAAGTATTTCCTAGGTCATGAACGGATTACACGAACCCGCCGTCTATTTAATATTCCGTTAGGGCAACACACAAGTAAGGTAGTATGAAGACTATTACAAGGCCCCTAAGAGTATATTAAATGCATGTGAAATACCTTAAGAAGGATCAACCATATAAGGGGGCAAGGTAGTATGAAGACTGTTACCCGATGGTATCCTTTCTACGCACTCGCGTTTCCCTAGACGTGTCTACAGCGATACAGACAAAAGCTTGTTTTTTAAAGCCTAACGCGCACATTCATCAACAAGAAGCAACAATAATAGGATCTACAATCCGACTTTCATGCAATCATAAGAAAATACAAAGGAGGGTTTAGCCTCGCATGTTATAATGAAAGCAAGAAGATAAATCAATCACATAACACATAAACATATTGAATGATTAAAGATAAAACCTTACTTGAATTAAAACATGGATCTAAGGTAGTACAATAGGGTTTTGAGGCCCTAAAAACGACCTATGAAGCTGCTACAAAGGCTAGGGTTTGTCTCCCTAAAGTTATACAAAGTTACACACCTGAAACCCTAAAATCGGTTTTATATTTATAGAGATATCGCTGCGACGGCGTCGCTTTATACTCCTGACGCCGTCGCCACATAGATGGTTCTAGATCCACTTTAAGTCAGCCACGTCCTGACGCCGTCGCTGAATCTCTGAAGCCGTCACCATGAATGTCATGACGACGTCGCTTTATGGTTGCGATGCCGTCTCCAGGCTCTGAATGAATAATTCTTCATGATTTTTGGTGTAGAGTCGTAGTCTTGTCCGTTTCTTCTCCAAATGAGCCCAAGTCACGTGTATTTCCTCCAAATGTCATCCAAGTGCTAAAAACCCGAAAACAAACGATTAAGCATATAATCTGGGCATATTTGCATGATTTAAGAGGTTAAATGACCCCGAAATAGTATATAAAATGACACCTCATCAAATACCCCTACACTTGGGATTTGCTTATTCTCAAGAAAATGGGCTTTTCTACCTAGACAATAACAGTAGTAGGGCCATTTAACCTAATCTTTAAAAGTATTTTACAACACAACCTTCTAGACCTCGTAATTAAAAGCACGAAAAGTATATACTAGCACCTCACATAAGTGTTTGGGATTCTCTCTTTCTCTCGGGTGTATAATAACTTATAACATAATGGGGAAACAGAAAATCAACACTCATTATTTGTCATAGCATATATATTATAATTGGCTTGGTAAAGGATCAAACTTCCACCACTCGACGCAAGCATTATTCATTACTGTCCAAGAGGTCTTTTAAAGGGTTGTGGGGTGTAGGTGTAAGATAACATTAATGGAAACGGAAACGGATGAGATACATTTAGGTGGTGAATTTGGGTGAATTTGGAGTGGAAGGGTTAGCTAATTATTTTTAAGAATACACGTTGGTTTGGTTGCTAAGCCAAAGACTCAGACCAAGATATACAAACTCTACAAAACTGTAACACCCCCAAAAATCAGGACAACGCAGCGGAATGGTAACATTGGGGTGCTACTTCAGGGCACAAAACACAAGTCACGAAAAACGACCTCAAAAGAGACGTTTTATAAAATGTTACATTCAATTTAGTAAAAATGTCAGAGTTACACAGGTTCCATTTATAATGTATTAGAAAATATTGTCAAAACGTTTGTCAAATAGTACTCAAGTTATTAAGCCTTCAAAAATATATATCCGCGCGACTCGAATGCTCCCAATGCTCCACTAGCAAAATAGTACCCTGAAAATACATGTTAAAACGTCAACAATAATGTTGGTAAATTCATAGGTTTAAGTAAAAAGCAGTATTGAAATAATTTAAGAAATATTTCAGAAGAAAAGTAGCGTTACAACATTTAAAAGTGTTATTTCCAAAATCCATCTGAAATCCAAGTAGTGATTCAGTAAATCAAGAAGTATTTAAAAGTGGACCACAAGATCGAAGTAATGGTGGACTAAGTACATATTCCGAAGTCCAAAACAAGTAATGTAGACAAGAGAAACACATTCATCATGTCCAACACTTTGTATTATTGCACTAAGCTCATGACACCGAAGCCACTTAACTAGATTGTGACCTAATCAGAAAATAGGATGCTTGCCAACACCCTAACCACCTCTCAATTTGAAATGCACACGATCTAACTAGTGACCCAAGTATAAGGTGTGGATTGTCAATCTACGAAGATCTATCCATACACATGGCGCTACTATAATAGACAATTAACGGTTCATGAAAAATGAGGTTACTCCGGCTAATAAGGTAACCTTAGGCATAATAATTAGGCCAGTAATCTGGATAGCATACACTTTGTAAACACTTGTGTCCATAGTAAAATAATCATGTCTAAAATTCACGGTTTTCACATATCAGTTATTCACGATTCTCAAATCATGTAGTAACAATCAAAGCTTAGTAAAAATTTAGTCATGTAACGCTTATGTAGTAGAAATCAATAAGTTCACTTAGTAAAACGAGCATGTATTCCCCTCGCGGGTTTATAAAACATTGAAAAGATTGAAATGCGAGACTATGAACTCACAAAGTATTGAAAGGTAATTGTACTGTAGTAAAATATATGAGTTTGTAAAAGAGCATGTATTCCCCTCGCGGGTTTATAAAACATTAAAAAGATTGAAATGCGAGACTATGAACTCACAAAGTATTGAAAGGTAATTATACTGTAGTAAAATATACAAGTTTGTAAACGAGCATGTATTCCCCTCGCGGGTTTATAAAACATTGAAAAGATTGAAATGCGAGACTATGAACTCACCTCGAGTGAATGGAAATCAACAAGTATTCACAATAGAAAATGCGTCACGCAAATCGTCGAATGCAACCTAATCCAATATAGGTCGTATAAGTACTAAACACTTGATTATTTATAGGTCGTATAGCTCATTATACTATCGTTCGGGCTATCATAATTAAGAGGTCATGTAGTGAACGTATGAGGAGCTAGGACACTTTAAATCGTAAATCCAACAACTCGTCGATACGCCACCCCGAAGAGGCCTCATTATGAAACTCCCTAGTAATATAGTACTTTGATAAACTAATACCACATATAGGTCTATATAGTTCAATCACCATCTAATTGTTTTGGTAAAATTGTGTTTAATAAGTAAAAACGTTTATAATTACCGTTTTAGAAAAACTAGCATAACTTTCGCGTTTTAAGCCCGATTTTAACGTTTCTTATGCCTACGCTTTCGTATTAAGACGAGTTATCATAAATTTACATTTTCGAACTTTTGACCTTCTGGTGAACAGTAACTTTTACTATTCACATCAGACGTGGGTTTTATTTAAATCGTATTTGTTGTCGTAAAACCCGTAAATGTCATATTTTATTCGTTATAGCTCTGTTTTTAACGATTCTTTCGAGGACGTTCTCGTTATTGAAAATCCTATCAATTTATAAGGTTTACAAAAATATAACTTTCTGTCATGAACAGTAACTTTTATAAAAATAGTTTTATAAAAGTATTAATTGTCGTAAACTCGCGAAATTCATAACTCGTTCGTTATTAAAGATAAATAACCTTACTTGAATTAAAACATGGATCCAAGGTAGTACAACAGGGTTTTGAGGCCCTAAAAATGACCTATGAAGCTGCTACAAAGGCTAGGGTTCGTCTCCCTAAAGTTATACAAAGTTACACACCTGAAACCCTAAAATTGGTTTTATATTTATAGAGATATCGCTGCGACAGCGTCACTTTATACTTCTGATGTCGTTGCCACGTAGATGGTTCTAGATCTACTTTAAGTCGGCCACGTCCTGACGTCGTCGCTGAATCTCTGACGCCGTCACCATGAATGTCATGACGCCGTCACATTATGGTTGCGACGCCATCTCCAGGCTCTGAATGAATAATTCTTCATGGTTCTTAGTGTAGAGTCGTAGTCTTGTCCGTTTCTTCTCTAAATGAGCCCAAGTCACGTGTATTTCCTCCAAATGCCATCCAAGTGCTAAAAACTTGAAAACAAATGATTAAGCACTTAATCTAGGCATATTTGCATGATTTAAGGGGTTAAATAATCCTGAAATAGTGTATAAAATGGCACCTCATTACCAGGTATTGTACTTGTGAGATCTTTCATAGTCACTGTGAGATCGCCAATGGCATTTGGAGAACAAGACTTCACTATTGCATCAACTTGGTCAAGTTTCCCTTTTTTCAAAAAGTTTTTGATGTCTCACAAATATCCATTTACAGTGCCACCATTAGTATTCACATAGTTAGTGGCGCTAACCCACGACCCACTCTTAAAATCATCATCCTCACCCACATCTTTAACAACTTTCTGTATATATTCTTGTGTTGACATTAAAGCCCCATCCGAACTAAGAATTAAAACCTTTTCTTTAAGCATCTTGGCTTGTTGAACAATACCCGCAGGACCGGGTATTATCTTAACTTGATTTTGGTTTGAGTGGGATGTTTCAGTTTGTGTGTTGCTAGAGGGACAGAGAGCGGGTGTTAATCGGAGATCAGAATCATCTATATCAAGACCGAGTTCCCAATGACCATCTTGGTTATTGATATCATTTGGTTCGTTAGCCATAGTGCGTATTTGTATGTGTATGAAAATGAATGATATTTGAGAGATGTTGTGTGAGAAAATGAATGATGGTAAAGGGGTATTTATAAGGGGTATTTTAATTATTAATAAAATTATAATTAAAAAAAAAGTGTTTGGTCCTGTGTGTGGTCTAGGATAGAGAAAGCTGAGTTGGCGCTGATGTGGCGGTCGCCTGTGCGGTCACCATTACACTTAGTCTTAGTATTTTACGTGATTTAAGACATGATTTTAACAATTCTATAATAGATTTGACAATTCAATGACTATATAGAAATACTGAGTTGACAAGTCCATGACATCTATTTCATCACTCAGTATTTTACGCGATTTATGATATGATTTTGACAATTCTATTACAGATTTGACAATTCAAATATTATATAGATGTCAATAGAAGTAATTATAACAAACAATAAAAATACTTGTGCTATTTTAACATGAAATAATAACATTAAAGATACAACTTAATATATTATTACATTATTTCATTCAGTATGAAGAATTAGTGATTCTTTGTATGGGCCTATGAAAAATGAATCACGGTTTCCTTCGACACCAACGTTTTGAAAGATCTGGCAGGTTAGATTAAACACTTGTAGTGAGCGATGCCATTGTTGGACTATCGCAGCTTCTACTATTGGTTTTTTATCCATACTAAATCCAAGTAATTTGAGATCATGATCTGCTGGGTATGGAATGGTGAATAGTAGTCTATACGATGAAACAAAACCACCTTCAACTTCTAACGCCCATGCATAAATAATACGACAGTCACCATTACTGAAACTTCCAGAAATTATAAGAGAGTCTCCTAGCTGGGAAATATAGTACAAAGGTGAAAACTCCCCAACTCCTATCTGTTCAGGCATGTTTATTACATGAAATTGGTGAGTAATTAAATCAAATGAATCTAGCATGTAAACTTTGTAGGAAATACCGTCATCACTATCAAACCTTTCTGAACCAACCCAGAATATTTTGCCATCTATAACTGCTTGACCTGATCGCTTTATTCTTATTGAAGAACGTGGCAAATAGGCATTATCAAGATTATACCAACATCTGGAGCTTAATGTAAACACTGACACATACCATGGACCTTGACTGTATAAAGGGTAATTTATCTTCAAAAGGGTTAGGTCTAGAGTGTCAGGATGGACACTAAAACCAAATATCATTTTTGGTGAATCCGGTTGAAGCATGTAATTGGGGACTAAGATTCCAACCAAATTTTTTATGGATGGGTTCCAAAGGAATAGCATCGAATTTTTGCCATAGGAAAAAAACCATACACCGTCAGATGTTGCAATTGGTGTAAGAAAGTAAAAAAATTAAATTAGAATCTACATGCCTGAAAATTAAATTTTCATTTACAACATAGACAAAACCTTCAATATCATGCTTATAGCTTAAATTAAAACAACAACTATTGCTGTCACGACAACCGTAATTACGAATGAAGTCAAAATTGTCTATGGAAAACTTCCATTGCTTTGACACAATACGAAATTGAAGTAAAGACTTCACAGGAAGTCTATTCATGATAGCCATTTATATGTCAAAGGGTATGTTGTTCGACATATTTATGAAATTTAGATTTTACATAATTTGTATGCTTCTTTTGTGAGCATAAATAAAGTACCATGATAGTTAACTATTATACACGATTTATGACATGATTTTGACAATTCAATTACTTTGTTGCAGACATTGACTTGACAACTCCATGACTTGTATCTCATAACTCAATATTTTAGGCGATTTGTGACATGATTATGACAATTCAATTACTGTGTAGAAACATTGACTTGACAAGTCCATACAACGTAGTTGATCAATTAGTATTTTACGTGATTTATGACATGATTATGACAATTCAATGACTATTTAGTGACATTGAGTTGACAAGTCCATGACATCTGTATAATATCTTAATACACACAAGGTATGGATTTAATGAAGAGTGTTTAGAGAGTGAAAGAGATGAGGTTGGATGAACACTTACAGAGAGAAAGAAAGAAAGAAAATGTTATGTTACTATGTGTAAGAAATGAACAACCAACACCCTTTTCATAACATGGAAAAGGGTTTATATATCCTTAAGTGGCCGGTTAGGGCTTGGCTTTCATAGGCTTTCCGATGTGCCTTGGGCATGGTATTTAGTGCCACTTAGGTTTGGGGGGGGAGAGGAGATGGGTAATTATATGCACCAAATCACTAGAATTTATTCTTTTTCTTTGCATTTGGGTAATTTTGGGCGTGCGATTGATTTTTTTGTGGGGATGTTAGTCCGGTGAAGGGTAGGTGGGGACGATTCAGGGTCAGACTACGGAGAGATAACAGTTCTTGCGAAAGTTGGGTCGGGAGTGATCAGTAAATTGGGTATTTGGTTTTAGTGTGTGTCCCTGGAGGGGGGGAGGGGGGTGGTGTTTGGATTTTAACTTGATGTAGAGGAGGAGGGAGTTGGTGTGGATAATCTTGGTATGCTATGGGCGTTTTACTTTTGTACCTGTCAGATTTGTTTTTATTTACTTTAATCTTTGTGATTATGTTGTTTACTAGTGTTCATAGAATCCTTTTAGGCTTGAGCTTGTTCCATATTGGCTTGGACGTGTATGTGAACTTGGTAGCTGCTTTGAGTATAAATCAACCAAAGAATAATCTTTTTATTACCCAATTTAAAAAATTCTTGTGTTATCTTGTCGCGCGTCTTGGGCACTTTCATGTAACATTTTGGAAATGAATGCTATAATTGTATTCTCTGTAAAAGATTTGGTATAAGACAAATCTTATTCTATTTTTTTTTTTTTTTTTTTGGAAAATCTTTTAATACTTATTAAACAACTTGTGTCATTCGAGAAAGCTCGTACACGGTGTAGGTGGTTGTTGCATGTTTTGTAATGTCTGTTGACTTCTTTGAGTTTTATTATTGACTTTAACTCTTGTACACTTTCAAGAGAAGTAGTAACGGTTTATCTCAGAGTTTATCCTTATGCGAGAGGTAGGGGCGTTCCGCGGTGGGAAGTCTTTGAAACATGTTTGTACTTGAGCTTTTCATGATGTACTTTAATATTAATATTGGCTCGAGTACTATTTGCTTGAGCAGTGTGTGTATATTGGCTTCGAATTTTATATGCCTTTCACTTGCTCTTACCCGGCGTCTAGCTTTTTGGGAGATAACTGTACCTACCGTCAATAAGGGAAGGGTAGAAGGAAAGAAAGGAAAGTGAGGGAATATATAGAAAGAAAGAAAGAAAGAAAAGCGGTGGAAAGGAGATGAAATGAAGAAGAAGAGAAGAAATACTGCATAAATGGTGTTTTCGTTGATATATTTTAATATATAATTATTCATTGGATCACGAAAGTGGCTTTGTTTACTTACCGTCAAAATTCGCAACGGGTTGGTAAGAGTTCAAACCATTGGGGTTCCCCCGTTACTCTTGTTCAGTATAAAAATTGCCATGTGATTCAGGTTAGGTATAAATCTATTCTGCTTCGAAAGAGAGGAAAATTCTCCTATCCTGGACAGCGGTTTTAGTAGCGGGCTAGCTCTTGCACCTTTAAAAATTGTTTTCTCTATTTTACCGGAGGAGTATTTTTTTCGCAAAGCAAAAACAGCGTCACTTTATATTATATTCCAAAAATATTCTTGAATAAGTAACATTTGGTTTAAGAGTCTTAATCATTTAGTGTTGGATTTTGAGTTGTTAAGATCTTTCGTTCCGATTTTAAGACCGCCAATTCATTGTCTTAAGCCCTGTTTTTTTACTATGTCGAGTGTGATTAACCTTGTTGAGGACTTCCCCTTATATTTATTAATTTCTGCATTGGTCATGTTAGAGAGGATTTTGGAAAAA
The DNA here is from genome assembly GCA_026074375.1 of Tanacetum coccineum. Taxonomy (NCBI): domain Eukaryota; kingdom Viridiplantae; phylum Streptophyta; class Magnoliopsida; order Asterales; family Asteraceae; genus Tanacetum; species Tanacetum coccineum. Next base: position 29,654 of record BQNB010062100.1, read on the forward strand.
GATTATAGAGCATTTTAGGAAAGGAGAAATGAATATTTAGTCTCGGTTTGCAGTTGTGTGTGAATAAAAAAAAAGAAAAACAAATGCAATACGGTTTTTTTGACACCACCTAAAAAAGTTATTTATTGGACTTTATTCAAAATTCATTTGTCAATTTCATTATGCGGGAACCGAATCGATATCAGTATCTCATGTTTGATCAGGTATAATTATTTCGATTAGTTTTCTTTCTTTTTCTCTTTTTTTAGGTTGATCTTAAATATTGAAGTTTCACCTAACACAAGAGACTTCGTTGTTGTGCTCCAAGAAGGATTTGCCTTATCCTAATTCTTTTAGGGCTCTGTGAATATTAAGTTTCTATCTCGGAAAATATAATTCTGTTTGGCAAAGTTCTTAAGGGGGGATAACCGCGTAGGACCATCTTTTATATATATATTTTCTTTGTTTTTCAAATTTTGTTATTTTAGTTGAATTAGCATGCCCTATAATCTTTGACATGTGTCATAATGTGATTTTTCGGGTTTGATCTCTTTTGGCTCTTAGACGCAATATAATGCACTTTGGTTTTTAGTGATTTGATCGTGGTGGTAATAGCAGTCTGCCACCCCTTTTTAATTACCAACTTAACTGCGGTCGTAAGATACGTTGATTGAAAGGCGTGTTATCTCCATGTGAGAAACTTAATAGATACATATAAATTCGTTTGACGAGATTTGTAATCGTGGCTAGGGATAGGGTCTGGTAGATTGCATCACTGTGGTCCATTTGATTGTTTAGTTTTTATTGTTTTATCTTCCAATTTTTGGTGTCTGTACTAGCAATCATCTTTGTGATTTCTTTCGACAGACAGATTTTGTATTGACTTCGGTTTAGCAATCGCCTCTAAGTGTAAGGGAGGGCTTCTCTTTTTTTTCCACCTTTTATCTTAACTTTTCTTTTTAATTTCTTCAACCCCTTCAGTGCTTAAGAGTACATTTCTCATAACTCTCTGAAAAATTGTCTTGGTTTTTGTCTCCAGTTCTACGCTCTATCTTAGTTGGCAGTTTTCCCTTATTCTCACTTATTTAGCTCCCTTTTTTTTTATCTTAATATGGACTTCTACAATAACTAGTAGAATGTCCCTTGGTTGCGATCCCCTCCAGGTTATTGGCACTTGGGATTATGGAACATATAACATTATACCTAACAATTTTAATCTCCTTAATTACAGTAATTTAATATCGGTCAGGTCTTTCGGTCTCATTCTCCAACATTTCAGCCAAACGTATCCCATCTTTGCATCTCCTTTCATTATGTGACTATCGATTAATCGGAAAGTCAGTTTTAGCACATATTTATGGTGTATTAGAATTCACGAGATGAGATCTTTTTTTTTAATATTCACTATCTCTAAATCATATATTTTTAATCATCAATTTATTCCTTATCAAAATGTTCTTCAAATAATTCACTTGATTTGGATTATCAATTGAATTTTATCAAAATATTCCTGGTGTTCAGGGAAAAAATAGGTTTCAAATTATTTACACACTGCCGATTTCTATGGAACTTTTTAATTGCTCCCCCCTTAATATTTATTGTGGGTTTTCTTGTATTTTTTACCCGTTGATGTGTTATTTTATTTGGTTCTTGTATTTGAGTCATTGTTAATTTGAAAATAATAAAAATCAGTATTGATAATTTACACTACATGAATAGAAACTTTGTTCTTTGTGGGTATTGAACAGATTCAATTATCTCACAACACTATACATGCCTAATTTTTAAGTCTATACATCTAAGTTCTAACTTATTCAAATGGTTATAATAAAATTTACGTATATTACATTTTAAATGCATGAACACAATATGACAAGTTTTTCTTTCATTTTGTTTAGTTTGAAGTAGCTGGGAGGTGCCAGTTCAGTAATGTTATCCCAAACAAACTTTTCAAAACCCTTAAAATTCCTCCTTATTTCATCAGCTTACTTGTAAATAGCTTGAATTCTTGTGATATGAGCTCTTTTTTTCATTTTTCCAATTGAACTAACCATCTTTTCTATGTGCGCAGGTAAGGTACTCAATTCGGATATTATTTTTGTCCTGATTATTTTATTGGATGACATAGAATATTCTACATCTATTTTTATTGCATTTCTTCTTTTTTTCCCAATTGTATTATTTATCAACTCCATTTTTTGTATATAATTTTGGAAAAAAAAAAAGAATTGATACTTTGATCGTTAATTTTAGAATTGCTTAGTAATTTTAGGAGTAACTTGTATGATATATTAGCAATAAGCTCGCCCATCTGGAGTCTTAAATGAAGAATATTTTGATGATTAATGATTTGAAAACACCAATAGCCGTTATACTTCAAGGAGATTTTACGGCGTATTTTTTTTAACCGCTGCCTTTTTTGATCTCATTCAAAGACCACAAAGGAAACTCAGCTGAAGATTTGCGTCTTTCCAGTATCCAAGTAATCCAAAAATAACGCCTGTATTCAAGATATGAATGTGAAGATTCTATGAAGATATCAAACGTGAGTTCCTACTCCAAAGGAGGAAACTCCAATACGCAGTATCTAATCATTGGATATGCCGTATCGAACTGACTCCCCATGACATATTTATATAGAAAACTCAAAAACAAGTTTTTAAGTGTGCTCAATCTTATTCTCGATACCTAACACAAAGTCATTTTTTAGAGGAGAAAAAGGAGAAGGGTCTTTGCAAACGATTCAATACGTAGCTTGAAGAAACGTGTAATTTATTATACTTTTTTAATCGTTCGTTTATGGTTATCATTCGTTATACTCGGTAGTTTACGTGGCCTCTTAAAAAAAATTACTCTTGTATATTAATTATGATGTTTTGAAGGCTAATACCTTCGGGTATTAGCCATTGTTATGAAGATCTGAATGTTTGGTTTTCTTTTATATCTCGATTGCTTTTAATTTTTCGTTGTTATGCTTGTTTTCGTTTATCAATTCATACTTGTTACGTGCTTTTGATGCGGACCTATCATTCAATGGATCTAGTATACGAAACCATGTATTCTAGATACCGGATGATAGGCTCTCCAATTTAGTAGTTTATTACAATCTATAATCTTAGCTATTTCAAGTATTGTCCTTCTAAAATCATGCTAGGATACGCGTTTGGGCTTAATAGTTAACGGAATTACTTTGGTTTATTGAACATGCTTGAATAGTAGTGTGAATTAGATAATTCAACAAATAATGTTCTGATTCCATTGAGAGTTAGTACCAGTGGACTTACTAGAGTATGTTATTGTCATTAAGAGTTAAGTGGGGAAATAGTCTCTATGAGTTAGGGTTTAAACAAGATACATTGCTTTTATCCATAGATGAATTCTATTCAGCAAATAAGGATGCTTTATGCGGATGCTTTAGTTGTGATAGAATTAATGTGTCTAGGTCTTAGAATGAAGTCCCGCCTAAGTCTAAGAATGATATACCTCTTCGAGATAAGTAATCATTGCACTGAATAAACAAACCAACTTCTAATTAGATTAATGATGGCTAATACAGTTTTCTATCATAAGGCTCGACCGCTCTTTTATCTTTTGTTAATTTGCTTGCGTGAGTTAAAGTGTCTTGAATTAATTGTAGTCACCAACCAAACCCGTGCTAGTCTCTTAGGCAGAAACCCCCTTTTACCTGTTAGAATTAGGATTAAAACTAACATAGGATTAACATAGGTTTGACTTATATTAGATTAACTTAGATTAGATAACCAAAATATAAATAAATTGAGAGATTTAACCTCGCTTCAAGTGTTCGACACCCTACTTACCACGAATCTACCACCGATCGGGTACACTGCCCATTAAAGTGTTGTTTTTGGTTAAGTCGGCAAAATATAAATTTAAAACTTGAACTATCATAAATAAACACCACACAATGACACATCAAGTTTTTGGCGCCGTTGCCTGGGGGTGAAAATTAATCTTGATTTTTATTTTATGTTTTGGTTTTTAACATTAGATCTAACCCTTAGGAGTAGTGTAAATTAGATTAGTGTATATTCTTGTATATTATGTATATTTGTTAGTTTAATTATTTTCTTGTAAATTTGTGTGTTTAATTTAATTGTTTTGCTAATACATTATTCTGGTCGATAACTCGATACAGCGTATCCACTTCCATCGGATACGGCGTATCCAACCTTCTGTCTAATACAGCGTATTCATTCAACTGATTAATACGACGTATTCACTTCTATTGAATACGGCGTATCGATCATCTGGAACAAAATCAGAATCTTAGTTTTTATATTTGATTTTCGTGCTAAAATTTTTTCTATCCTAAAAGATCCTATCCTACTGATTGTTTATCCCTTGTTACAGGTAGTGCATGACAAGGAGTTCTACTAGCAAACTATTCACACCTTACAAAGAACCTGAACAAGAATTTCGATCATCTAGGAGACACTTCAAGACACTAATTCTTGACGAATTGAGATCGCCTGATTCCAATTTATTTTTTAACCAAGAATACTCGGAGGAAGAAGAAGCGGAAACAATGGCGGAAACTATGGAACAGTACATGACCAAGACCCGAGCTGACTATGGATCGGGGGTTGCTAGGCCCAAAATTGAAGACAAGGATAACTTTGAACTGAAGGGCCAATTTCTCAAGGAACTACATACTAACACCTTCAGCGGTTCAGATCATGAAGATGCGAATGAACACATTGAGAAAGTTCTTGACACCGTCGATCTATTCCACATTCCAAATATTACTATAGACCAAGTGATGCTTAGAGCATTCCCTATGTCCTTAACTAGAGCCGCAAGCCGTTGGTTAAGAAATGAACCAACTAGTTCAATCACAACTTGGGATGGTCTTAAAACAAAATTTCTAAACAAATATTGCCCACCTGCTCAAACTGCAAAGAAGATGGAGGAAATCAACAACTTTCAGCAAGAACCAGATGACAACCTTTACCAAGCATGAAAGCGATTTAAAGAACTCTTGATGAAGTTTCCTCAACACTATTTAACGGAGATGCAAGAGGTAATCTTGTTCTATAATGGATTGGGAATTCCTACTCGATAGATTCTTGATTCAAGAGGTGCGATACCATCAAAGATTGTTGCTGATGCAAAAGTAGCCATCCAAGAAATGGTTGAATACTCTCAGAAATGGCATAATGGAACATCTAGGTCAAGAAGTACTGAAACTTCTGACGGATTGACAGCTATACAAGCACAACTAAACAATCTTGGAAGAGAGATCAAGAAAGTAAATGAAAAAGTCTATGCTGCTCAAGTTGGATGTGAACAATGCAAAGGCCCCCATTACACCAAAGATTGCCCACTAAAAAAAAAGGGAAAACCCTAGAAGAAGCTTACTATACGCAATTTGGTGGACCTTTTCAAGGAGGGGGATATAGAGCAGCAGCTCCGGGATTCTATCAAATGAACAATAAGAATCCTTCGTACCAAGAACGAAGGCAATCTATGGATGATACCCTATGCAAATTTATGAGTAAATCGGCAAAGAGACACGAGGAAAACTCCAATTTGATTAATGAAATCCGAGCTTCGACAAACGCTGCCATTCGTAACCAAGGAGCATCTATTAAAACTTTGAAAATCCAAATCAGGCAAATGAGCAAGGTACTACAGGAAAGAAGATTTGGAAGTGTACCTAGCTCCACTAAAGCAAACCCGAGAGATCAAGTCAAGTTGATTTCAACTACTATTGAAGCTGATTCATGCCTGATACGTCGTATTGGATCATCCCAATACGCCGTATCCACTGGACAGAAACAGAACAAGACAAACGACAATTCCATTTTCAAGTCGTTTGAATGGTTACTACTGTGAAGAAAATAAGGGATCATATGGACTACAATTCTTGGATGCTTACTCTGAAGCTTCACAATCCATACCCAGAAAGGAGAAAGACCCAAGGAGTTTCACTTTACCTTGCTTTATTAATCATGTATGCTTTGATAATGCCCTTGCTGACTTAGGAGCTAGCGTTAGTGTTATGCCTCTCTCGACCTACCTTAACTTAGGATTAGGCGAATTAGCTCACACTAAGTTGCCAGTTGAATTAGCAGACAGGACTGTGAAATATCCAAAAGGAATATCTGAAAACATGCTAGTAAGTATTGGTAAATTTGTTTTCCCAGTAGACTTTATAATTCTAGATATGCCCAAGGATATCAAAGTACCCTTGATCCTCAGAAGACCATTTTTGTCTACCGCCCGTGCTAAGATTGATGTTTACAAAAGAAAGATTACTTTAAGGGTCGGGGAAGAAAGGATTATTTTCACAAGTGTTAAACCTGCTAGCAGTTTAATTAAGAGGGTCTACATGCTAAGTTTGAGAGAAAGAATGGAACTTGATTTAGAAGCTAGGCTTATGGGAGAGACTTTGGTGTTAAATAGATCATTAGACCCTTTCTTTGAGGATTACATAGAATTAAATGATCTAAATGAACCATTTGAGCTTAGAAGAAATCAAGGTGATGATTTAATGCCCACCATTGAGGAAGGTGAGGTAATTGAGGAATTTAGAACTAGAGATGATGAACTT
>BQNB010062101.1:0-36208 GCA_026074375.1 Tanacetum coccineum
TTTTTCATTGTCCCTTTGTAGGTGCTCTTTTGATGTTTTGATTTTTTTCTTCTCGGGTTCTTTAGATTCACTTCTCTCCATCTTCCTCTTTTTTTTGTTTTGTTTTTCTTTGACTGTTTTTTTATATCTGTATAAAAAAATAGATTAGTTTATATTAAATCATATATGATTTATCAATTGAAATATTATCTTTTGCATGTTATGTACTTTTACATTTTATATCATGTATGATATTAAAGACTAGAATTGTATCTTTGCCATCTTCTTTCTTCTTTGATCTTGTAGCTGCGTTCAAGAATGGCAATGTTTTTATGTTTCTAAAAACTTGATCTACATTCTCTTCATTATCAGCTTGATCTTCATTGTCGGCATCCTCTTCATTATTATCATCTTCTTCATTGTTGTCAGCATCCTCTTCATTATCAGCATTCTCTTTATTTTCAGCATCCTCTTCATTTTTAGCATCCTCTTCATTTTCAGCATCCTCTTCATTATCATCATCCTCTTCATTGTTGTCAGCATCCTCTTCATTTTCATCATCATCTTCATTGTTGTCAGCATCCTCTTCATTATCATCATTCTTTTCATTGTTGTCAGCATCTTCTTCATTATAAGCTTCATCTGCATTTTCATTTGACATTCACATCATTATCTTTACATTTATAAACCACATTATTAATCATATTTGATATACAGTAGTTTTTTAACAAACAAATGTACCTTCATTTTCTGTTGCATCTTTAGTTTTTTTGCAAGTCTTGTCTCCATAGCTTTTAGTTCAGCTAATAATTCTGATTTTCTTTTTGCATCTTCTTCATTGGGTTTTTCTTTGTTAGCGACGTCATCACTTTGATCATCATATTCTGCATTTTTTTTCATTAATTGTTTATAAGCATATCGACAATCATATTTGATATTCAATAATATCAGTTGATTAGTTTATATAATAAAAATTTACTTTCATTGTCTGATACGTTTTCCTCTGTATCCTTTTCAGGTTGTTTTTGTTTAGCTAGTTTCTTTCTAGCCTCTCTTTTAGCTTCTTTGATTTTCCTTTTTGTTGTTTTATCCTTTGATTTTCTTATAGCATCTTCTTCCTCTGCTCTTTCCTTTGCTGCGGCTTCTTCATCGGCTTTCCTTTTTAGTTCATCTTTAACGGCTTTTTTTTATACAGCATATCAGTTAGTTTCATGTTTTTGCCTGCAATAAAATGTTTTTTGTATTATCAGTTTTAAAAATATTTTTTTATCTTCTAACTGATGTTTTACATTACAACATATATCATACCTGAAGAACAAGAACCTAGTAGTTTCCGGTTTTTTGATATTTTAGTTTTCTTCGAAGGACCAGAACCTACATACAGATAAGCATATATTTTTTCAGTTATCATATATGATTGTCATAATTTCATGCTATGTTTTGTTTCAGCCGCATACTTAAACACATGCATTGTGATATGCTATGTTTTGTTGAAGGTTTAGCCTTTAACTTAGCCTTCATCTTTGCCTAAGGCTTTCTCGGCGGCTTAGCCGCTTACTTAACCGCATGCATTGTGATCTGCTAAGCCTTCTAATCACACTTGTCATACAAATAACATGTTCAAAATTTCTATAAAAGCTTTAAAACCTAACTTGTATCATATATGATATATTATAAAACTTTTTTACAGTTTCATATTATAATTTATCATATATGATATTATCTAACAAATAATGGTTTATTTGTTTTATTTACACTAAGAGTTCTGCTTTTGCCGAAAGTACAGCCTGTGTCTTATCCTTCAGCTTTGCAGAAGGAATAACCTGCGTCTTAGCCTGCTTTTTGTGAATTCATAGCCTTTCCCTTTGGCGAAGGCATAGCATTCGACTTTTTCAAAGGCATAGCCTCGGTTTTGCCGAAGGCATAGTCACTGGCTTGATTTTTTCATGTATGATATTAAAGACTAAAATAAATATAACACATATTTTTTCAATTATCATATATGATTGTCATAATTTCATGTTATGTTTTGTTTCAGCCGCATACTTAAACACATGCATTGTGATATGTTTTTATTTTTTTTTTTTTTCTCATCTTTTTTTTTTGTTTTTTTTTTTTGTTTTTTTTTTTTTTTCTTTTTTTTCTTTCTTGTTTTTTTTTTTTATTTATTCTTTCTTTTTATTTTTTTTATATTTTTTTATTTTTTCTTTCGTTTTTGTCTTTTTTTGTTTGTTTGTTTTTCATCTTTTTTTCTTTCTTTTTTTTTTTTTTTTTCTTTTTATAATTTTTTTTTTGTTTTTTTTTTTTTTTTCTTTTTGTTTACTTGTTTTTTATTTCTTTCCTTTGTTTTGCTGAAGGCATAGGATGTGGCTAAGCATTCGGCAAAGGCTTAAGGCCGTCATTTCATCTCTAAATCACTCATTAACAATATCATCAACTAGTCGTTTCTAATCAATTAAAACTTATCACTATAACATCTATAAACATCTTTAAACAATAGTTAATCACATTTTTCTCATTAAAATCCCAATGACTTTAACTAAAATGGCAATATATTCATCAAAAAACTCTATAACATTATTAAATGCAAAATAACAGTAAAAAATGAAGATATTGTGTGTTTTATACCTTTATCTTTGAATTCAATCATGATTTTCGCCAGTTTTTTTACCGAAACCTTGTCCAGCGTCTTCTACCTCCATTTTTAGATGATTTTTGCTTAGATTTTGATATTTTTTTATTAGATATAGGGTTCTATATGTTTTAGTGTGTGTTTTTTGATCGGTGTAACTGTGTGAGTAGTGTGTGTTTTTGAAATGAAATGACGGTTGAATAATGAGATCGTGCGTGGGTAGTTGTGTTGTTATAGTTTTACTAAATTACCCTTCCTCTTTTTTTTAATCTACACCCTTCTTTTTTTAGATGAATGGCTGGGATTGGTCCCCCAGTATCCAAGAAAAGGAGGGTATCTTAAATAACTCTCCTCTTTACTTTTAAGTAATTTTTTTTATTAAGAACCTAAATATTCCTGTATTTGACAAAAGTATTTGTAAATTCATTTCTTAAGAAAACTTATGTTAAAACATACATGTGTCAAAATTTGAAATATAAAAAGCTATAGGAAGACGGGGTTAATCTAAAAATATTAAAAAGGTCTATTGTGTAATTTGAACTAAAAAGAAAAACACAATTACCCAAATATATGATCATCAATCCTCTCTCCCAAAACCTAAATTAAATTTACTGAATTCCCAACCCTATCCATATAAAGATTATTTTCTGATTACCGGGTTTAAACAATCGATTCAAAGATCAAGTTTGGTACAACATCATATAGGGTTTATCATTACTTTGAGGAAATCAACCGCTACAAATAAATTGACGTGGTTGATCCAATTGGTTTACATAATCAATTTTATATAGGTAATAATCTACATTCTTCACAATCATATTCTTCTTCTTTTTTGTGAATTGTTATCATATGAATGAAGGATTTATCTTTGTTGTTGCTTCATTACTGTGTTTCTTAGGTTTTATCTTAGGTTCCCGACTTATAAGATTTATTCGATCATTGTTTACATATATTGTCTATTTGATCTTGAAATTATATCTTATTATAAGACTCTTAACAAGTTACTAGAGGATCTTAGCCGATTACAATGTTTAGAGGCTTTAAATTTGTCTGATATAGAGACGAGACATCTTCAGGATAGTTTGTGTATGTTGAAACATCTCAAATTTCTCGAACTAAAAACATATTTGCGTCTTAAGAAGTTACTCGCGGATCTTGGCCGATTAGAATATATAGAGAAGCTAGATATAAACAAGTGTTCAAGTTAACTAGATATCCCAAACAACGTCTGTGAGATGAAACATCTAAACTATCACAATCTATCCAACTGTCTTTGTGTGGAGATATAGCCTAAGGAATTTGGCCGTTTAAAATCTTTAAATTTGACCACAGTTAGCACACACAATGATTTACATGCTAATTACTTTATGTGCATTGATGGAAATCAGTAAATCATAAACTCAACTACTCTGTTTGCGATATTTTACAAGTTTTCTTTTCTAAATCTATGTTTTAATGTTAAATTAATTAGAATGTGTGATACGAATTCTTACATAATGGTTTATTGTTTTTATATTTTCTATACAGAATAGTATAAAAGCATTGCATAAGATGTTAAAATAGTAGAACTTTTGATGGAACTTCGGTAATAACCCCAACAATTCGTACACCAAGGTGAGATTTAGTAAATAAATTTTGCGATTTAAGCTTCATCTTTACGATTTGTACAAATCAATACTATAGATTTCTGGTGTGAGGGTTGCGAAGACTTCACAGTAAGTTTTACAATCCCCTAGGCAGTGTACCTAGTCGTTGCAGTGTAGTATAGACAAGACTCGGGGGTTGTTATCGTTCTCTAGGGGAATAGGTTGGGAAGGCATGATCACGGTCTAACAGAATTTTAGGGGTTGAGAGAAGATTATTTTTGTGTTTTTATATTTAATAGAAAGCAGGTAAATCTATGGTTTGAGAGGTTGGTTTGTTTTGTTTAACTAATTACTAAACTATTTAATATCTAATCTACCGGTGATAACTTTATGATATGCAAATGTATTTACCTAATCATGCATTACTCCTCAGATTGCTTCTCCTAGATCCGTTGCTTTGTCACACTTGTGATGATCTATGTAAGTATTTCCTAGGTCATGAACGGATTACACGAACCCGCCTTCTATTTAATATTCCGTTAAGGCAATGCACAAGTAAGTAGTATGAAGACTATTACAAGGCCCTTAAGAGTTTATTAAATGCATGTAAATCAACTTAAGAGGGATCAACCATATAACGGGTAAGGTAGTATGAAGACTGTTACCGATGGTATCTTTTCTACACTACTCGTGTTTCCCTAGACATATCAACAGCGATACAGACAAAAGCTGGTTTTCTAAAGCCTAACGCGCACATTCATCAACAAGAAGCAACATCATTTTGGGGTATTTATTGTTCTAGAGAATCTTGGGGTATGTCCCGAGTATAGTTAGTGGTTGTTCAAGCATTTGCTTGAGGTTAATGTGGTACCTTAGCCAGATTTCATTGTACTGAACCGTCTTTTTGGTGTAATATATTTAACCGGGGACTGATTGTTCCTTTTACCCAAAAAAAAGAAGCAACATCAAAAGGATCTACAACCTAAGTTTCATGTAATCATAGATAAATACAAAAGAGGGTTTAGCCTCACATGTTATAAAGAAACAACACATAAACATATTGAATGGTTAATGATAAATAACCTTACTTGATTAAAACATGGATTCAAGGTAGTACAATAGGGTTTTGAGGCCCTAAAAATGACCTATAAAGCTCCTAAAACAACTAGGGTTCGTCTCCCTAGGTTTATACAAAGTTATCCCAAAGTTACACACCTAAAACCCTAAAAACGGATTTATATTTATAAAAATGTCGACGCGATGGCGTCGCTTTGTAATCCTGAAGCCGTCGCCACATAGATGATTCTAGATTCTCTTTAAGTCGGCCACATCCTGATGCCGTCGCCAAATTCCTGACGCCGTTACTAGATAGATCACAACGGCGTCGCTTTCTGCCTGCGACGCCGTCTCCAGCCACTGTTTGCATAAATCTTCAAGAGATTTGGTGTAGGTCCGTAATCTTGTCCGTTTCTTCTCTAAATGAGCCCAAGTCATGTGTATTTCCTCCAAAGTCATCCAAGTGCTAAAAATCTAAAAACAAATGATTAAGCACGTAATCTGGGCATATTTGCATGATTTAGAGGGTTAAATGACCCCGAAATAGTTTATAAAATGACACCTCATCAAATACCCCTACACTTGGGATTTGCTTGTCCTCAAGCAAATGGGTTTTTCTACCAAGACAATAGCAATATTGGGGTCATTTAACCCTTTAAAAGTATTTTACAACACAACCTTCTAGACCTCGTAATCAAAAGCACGGAAAATATATACTAGCACCTCACATAAGTGTTTGGGATTCTCTCTTTCACTCGGGTGTATAATAAATTATAACATAATGGGGAAATGGAAAATCAACACTCATTACCTGTCATAGCATATAAATTATCATAGGCTCGGTAAAGGATCAAACCTCCACCGCTAGGCGCAAGCATTATTCATTACTATTCAAGAGGTCTTTTAATGGGTTGTGGTGTGTAGGTGTAAAATAACATTAACGGAAACGGAAATGGATGGGATACATTTGGGTGGTGACTTTTAGTGAATTTTGAATGGAAGGGTTAGCTAATTATTTATAAGAATACACGTTGGTTTGGTTTCTAAGCCACAAAATCGGACAAAATATACAAACTCTACATCAATCTCTTTCTTTTTCTTTTCTTGACTCGAATATAAACATAGACTTAAGCAAATGGCAGCCCATACAATTTTTTTTACTTTTTTATATACATTTTATTCGTACACTTTTGCCCTGCCATTGCTTAAACATATAATACATCATGGGGGTTTATAGATACACCCCTACACTTGAACTTTTACATACTCGATATTTACAATCCAACTAATGACCCAATTTGAGGTGGATCAAAATAACATGGAGCTTATTGAGCTCTATTGAGGGTAATAAATTACTTCTTCCCTAATTCTTCATAAGATGAATACTACCATGAATCCCAATCGTCCCAAAACTGTATTTGCAAGGATAAGTATATACAATAATGTACTAAAGGTGAGTATATACAAGGTAGGCTAAGGCGATTTAGGTGTAACAATTGGTTTATGGGTGACAATGCTCTTCATTAATAGTCTGGTTTTAAACTAGAAAATTACGAGTACGTGAAACGGGAATAGGCTCGGAGGGTGTACTTGGGTATCCTGCATTAAAAATGTTTGCATGGCCAAGGGTGTGGATAGTTTATATGAGCTGATGTGACCATAATAACAAATACAGGTTTTAAAACATTGGTTAATCCAGTTCCTCTTTTCTATGCAAATCCAATATCTTACTATGTGGTATCGTGGATTGCATCACAAAAAACAAGTTGTAGAATTGAATATACGATCGGTTTACTCATTATAAATAAATACTGATAACCAATTTCTCCGAAAAGGCGACAACGACCATAGTACACACAGTGAAGAGGAAATATTACACATATGACTGCATTCGAACCTTAACTCGAGAAAGCTAAAGGTACAAATTATCTTGGGTATCAATAATGGATACCTGAATTCTTAAAGATCTAAAGGCGAACCTCACATTTTTAGGGTGGAATTTTGATTTTTGCTAGTCATTCCTATCCATGAGACGCTATTAACACTTGGTTTTCATCGGTATGTGTCATAAAAAATTTAAATTTGGTTCAAAATTACCTTTTTATGCCATGTTTCGATATATTACTCATCATTTTAAAGAACAAGCAAATGGCAAATGAAAGAATAGTTTTTAAGGCTTATTTCTCCTTACACTTAAGTTGAACATTGTCCCTAATGTTTTATAGAAGTACCCGTAAAAATGAATAAAGAGATAGAAAAACAAGGAAAAGAAACTAGTACTCTCCTGGTTTACTCAATTCATAGAAGAAGAAAACACTGCTGATAAACTGGTTAAATCGTCCTCCCCTAAGAAATGGTCCAATGAAACTTCCTAAGAACTTCCAAGCTTCTTCTTATCAAATATAACTTGTAAATCAAAGACAAAGACAACTACACAAAGCATAATCGGCGGGATAGTTATAATACAATGAGAGTTTAGGGTGTTTGATCTATGAATAGCAAGTCAAAATAGGATGAGAGTAAATGATGTTATCATAGGTTTTGCAGGGTTTCAAAAGATGCACAATTTAAAAATTGCACATTTATTATTTTGCAGAAGTACTTAAAAAAATCTAAAAATTTTAAATTCTGGAGACGCGAAGCCATCGGGTGTTTAGTCTCGACGCGTCACCAAGGGTCTGTAAAAATTTCGTCTTGTTTGTTTAATGAGAAATTTCCTGCACGCAATATTATTAGTCAAATCTGAAGAAAGCACTGCATAAAAACCTAGAATTAATTATTACAATCATATGACTCAAAACTGACGCGAATTAATCTAAACAATTTATTTTAAATGTTTGAATTTGGTTCTTAAAAACCGGATATATTCCCCTACACTTATTTTGTTGCAAAATACCTTTGATTGCAAATAAGACGAAGTTATAAACAAACAAAGCATGATTACAAAATTCATTCAAACATAATAAAACAAACAATAAAGAATTAAAACACACGACACTCCTAATATGCAGGAAAGTAAATATTGGGCTGCCTCCCAAAAAGTGTTTTTCTTTATTTATGAGTCTTGTAGCTAAACTCGAAGTCACACGTTCTTACGTGACTTCTCCTTTGTTTCTCTTGGCTTTTATGGCTGATGACATCAAATAACGTCTATTTTACAGTATCATTTATCCCATGTAATTAACATATTTTGTATAATTATTGTAAAGAATTGTTACTTAATCGTTTATATTTGAGAATTGCAGTAATTATGGAGTACTTGGTGACTATTAGCAAAAGGCGCGCATTCTGGAGCTTAAACGAAGATATTTTGAAGATTAATATTCTGACTACCAATACGCCGTATCCATCAAGGAAGATACGGTGTATCCGTGCCTGCACTCACCAAAGACCACAAAGAAAACAAGATCAATACGCCGTATCCAAAGAAGACCAATACGCCGTATTAAAGATATAGTATGTGAAGATTTTGGAAGATATCAAGCGTGGTCCCTACTCCAAGAAACCCCTAATATGCTGTATCCAATCCCTTGGATACGCTGTATCGAACCGACTTCCAAATAGTATAAATAGAAACTCAAAAACGAGTTTTAAGTGTGCTAAATCATATTCTCGATACCTAAACCACAAAAGTCGATTTTCAAAAAAGAAAAAAAGTAGAAGAGGTCTTGCAACGCATTCCAATCCATAGAAGACAACGTGTAATTTCTTATACTTTTGTAATCGTTCAGTTTTTGGTATCATTCGTTAACTCGGTTAGTTTACCTTGGCTAAAACAATTACTCTTGTATTAATTATGATGTCTGAAGGCTAATACCTTTGGGTATTAACCATTATTATAAAGATCTGAATATTTGTTTTTGTTTATATCTCGATTGCTTAATTTATCGTTGTATGCTTGTTTATGTTTATCAATTTATACTTGTTTACGTGCTTTTGTATGCGACCTATCATTCAACTGGATCTAGTGATACAGACCAAGTAATCTAGATGCCAGGATAGCTCTCCATATAGTAATTTATACATCTAGAATCATAGGATCACAAGTATTGTCCTTCTAAAATCGTGCTAAGGATACGCTTCTGGCTTAACTAGTTAACGGAAATTGCCTTTGGTTTATTGAACATTTTGACTAGTAGGTGAATCTAGATAATTCAACAAATAATGTTCTGATTCCATTGGATAGTTGGACAAGTGGACTACTAGAGTATAAATTGCCATTAAGCAGTAAGATAGGTAAGTGTCTCTATGAAGCATACCCCTAAACACCCCTCTCTGGTTAGGGGTTTAACAAGATCACTATTGCTTTAATCCTTAAGATAGATTATATCATGGTAATTAAGGATGTTTATGCGGAGTGCTTTAATTTGACAGAAGTTTTGTGTCTAGGTCTTTAGGTATGAAGTCCGCCTAAGTCTAGTTATGATGATGCCTCTTAGAGGTATAGTAATCATTGCACTGGAATATACAAACCAACTTCTATCGGATTAATGATGGCTAATACTGTTTTCTATCTTAAGGCTTGACCGACTCTTTTATTCTTCTGTTATTTGCGTGGTGGTTAAAGTGCTTGAATGATTGTAGTCACCAAACAACCCGTGCCAGTTCTCATGGTGGAAAACCCCTTTTACCTGTAAGAATTAGGTTTAGTTACGTATTTAGTATTAGCATCGGTTTGATTGATTCTGATTTAACTAAGTTTAGCATAACCAAGATATAAAAGAAATTATAGTTTTGACACTCGCTTCAAGTGTTCGATACCCTTACTTACCACTAATACTACTACCGATCGGGTCCACCTGCCCATTTAAGTGTTGTGTTTTTTTTGTTAGTCAACTAAATTAATTTTTAAAAAAACTTGAATCATTAAAATATACACCACACAACGACACATCAAGTTTTTGGCGCCGTTGCGGGGGAGTAAAAATTAATCTTGATTTTTTATTTTTGTATTTTGGTTTTTAATATTAGATCTAACCCTTAGGAGTAGTGTAAATTAGATTAGTGTATATTCTTGTATATTCTTGTATATTTGTTAGTTGATTGTGCAAATATAGGCACGATCAGGTTTCGATGAGATCAAAGAATGCTTTGGGTGATTGCTGAGTATCCAAGTCTTGAATAACATGTGTCAACACAAATGAAACGCAAGGGGTGTCCCTGCGAATCACCTCCGGCGTGAGAGTAAGTATGTGCTTTGTATTTGGTAAAGTATGATAACGTAAGTAAGAGTGTGTGTAAAAGTTCTGACCATACCTGGAGCCTATACCATCTATTTATAGGTGTAGAAATAAGATGGGACAAGGCTTAGCACATAAACCGGTGATCGTGGGGGTGTCTCGCGATTTAAGGGGTGATTCTTGGGGTTATGTACCACGATCTCTATTTTGGCGGGAAGACCTTGATAGAGATAGAGAACGTGGGTTTGATCTTTGCTCAAGTTTCGTCAAAGGCCCACCGCGAAGGTGTAGGGCTTCGCGTGGCGGATTCCCATACTGGTAACCATCCCGAAGGTAGTTTTATGCCATTCGAAACTATTCGAAGGTTATTGGTTGTAATTGGGAGAAGATCCCATTCGGGCTTTGAAGGGGAGACCTTCGAACCGAAGAGGAAGGTACGTCATCAAGCCCCCCAGTCGAATGTAATGTATACATCTATGTATGTATTCCTTTCAACTATCATTCACAATCGAGATTGAAGGCCATGCTTCGATTTGCAGACACTGAACAGTGAAACCTACTTGCCTCAGGGTTAGTTGAGAATTTTAAATACAAATTACTCAACAATCAGCCTTGGTTATCATGAACTTCTTATCTCAATTTAAATTAAATTTGAAATCCATAGATGTCTTTGATCTCTTCCACATGTGCGGTCCCACAGCTCTCTACCTTTGCCTATATAAACGTCACTCCTAAACCCTATTTTCTTTTTTATCACCTCCATTATTTGGCTTTCTTCTTCTTGAAGTGTTGTAAGGTAAGAATCTCAAAAACTATTTTTCGTTATGAGTGCGAAGGATACCATAGCTGTGCAGCGTTGTGGTTTGTCAGCCAAGGAGTTGAATGACTTCCTTTCTTCTTATCTCATTCCTTCAGAATATGATGTTATATTGTCGACATCTACTCAAACCATCTTTGATGCCCCTCCTGGTTATGTCGGCTTGTACACACATTCTTTTTCTCTTGCCAATCTCAGATTACCTCTTAGTGACTTTTTCTGTGAGGTTCTTTAGTATTTCAAAGCTCACATTTCCAGGCTTAACCCCTTTGGTTGTGCCAAACTAACAACTTTCATCATTATGTGCAAATCTTATGGTTGTGAACCCTCTGTGGACCTCTTTCGAGGTTTCTTTATTCTGTGTCGAGCTAATAGCTGGTTGACTTTTCAAAAAAGGTCTGAAAAACACATTCCCAACCTTCTCCTTAAAGTCATTACTCATATCGAGGGCTGGCAAGAATGATTCTTCTTTGTTAAAGACTCCATTATCCCCTCCAAGTACCCTTAACTTTTACTTGATGAAAACAAGCTTGACTCAAAATCCTTCAGAAATAAGCTCCCTCCAAATATAGATGAAAATTCGTATTTCCAACGTCTTAGTCGGTATCCTACAAGTGTTCGTATGTTTGATGATCCCATTTTGTTTTTAGCTGGCCAGTTTAGCCAACAACGGCCTGCTATCATTGTGGGCGGCAAGGGTATTTATCTTTCTCGATTACTTCTTTAGTCTTCTTTTTTGCTGATATATGATTTATTTCTTCGTTTTGAGAATATGGCTTTCAGGGACTGAAGATGATGATGACCTTGCTTTTTTACCGAAGGAGCCATCCCCAGGATTTGGTATTGGTTCCCCTTCTGCTTCAGTTAATACGGAACCTCCCAAAGATGTTGAGGAGCCTAAAGTTCAACATGCAGAGGTTACCGTAGACTCAGGGGAGAGTCTGAAGGCCGGTGTGTTTGTTGTGCATCCTGGGAGTGTAGCTGCCCGCATCAAAGAGAGGAAATGTAAGACTAGGGGAGGTTCTGCAAGGCCTCATGTGAAGAGGAAACTAGCTTCCGGGTCATCAAGTTCTCGTGATGTGCGTGCCAAAAACTCTGCTTCTAAGGATGATGCCCATTTTCTTCCCATATCTGATGATGATGATGGTAAACTTCTGGTTCGTTTAGTTCTTTTCTGAAGGTATTGATTTGTTTATTCATCATTTGTCATCTTTAAATGTCCTTTAGGCCTCCCGGATTGTTTTGAGCTGAAAGATGCTAGTGCCTGTCACTTGAAGATTGCTGCTATTACTCCACCAGCTTGGAAAGGCCATTTGGATAATCAGATGGATTTGGAGCTACTTGATCTTCATGACCGCTGTTATGCGCGGCAGGCTGTGGTGGATAATGCAGTTAACAGGAGAGCATGTGAGTTTTTGCAGGTTATTGAGAGGATGAGCGGTGAAGCTGATGTTATCAAGGCTAGGGAGAGGTCTCGTGAGGAAGAATGTAAAGGGTTTCAAGCTAAATGTGAAGCTGCTATGGCCGAGTTTGATCAGGATCCTACTATACTAGCTCTTTGGGAGAAGATTTCTTCCTTGTCTGCTGAAGTTAAAGAGCACAAAGGTAACCTTGATAGGATGATGCTAGAGAGCCAAAAATGGGCGGGCTACCAAGTGACCCTTTCAGCACTTGAATCAAAGGTTACTTCTTTGGAGGCGGATAAGGCTAGGTTGGAGGCTGTTGAAGCGTCTCTTCGTGAAGAGATTGAGAAAATCAGGCAGGATAGGAGGGATGTAGTTTTGAAGGTCGTGCCTTATGCTGCCATGGAGTTGGTGTATAGTAATGAGCTAGGCAGGCTTGTGGGTAAGTTGGCGTCCTCCGCCATTACTTATGGGATTTGCAGATCTTATGAGCAGGTTGCTACCATGAAGGAGCCTTTTAACCTATCCAAGGTTAAAGGATATCGTTCTTTGTACCAGAAGGAGCATACTTAAGCTAGTAATGACTTTGCCACTGCTACGTTCCCTTGGCTGGACGAGTTTGTAGCAGATGCCGCGGCTCCGATTGAAGCTCTGTTGTCGAAGAAGCCTCCCATTTTATAGAAGCATGCTCCTTCGAGGACCCTAATGCCTGCGCCTTCTTCCTAGAAAGCTACTCCGTCCTCTACCCTATCTGTAAACCCTATTACTCCTCCTGCCGATCTTTCGAAGCCCTCTCCACCTCTGCTTGAATGAAGGTCACCATGTTGGTGTTAATTTGGCCTCGAGGGTGGTGTGTACCCTTTAGACATCTTTACTTTTATCCAGGCTTCGACTTTTAAGACAATTTATCTTTGTAATGGTTTATGTTGGTCATTGTCTGAACAGCGTGTGTTGGCTTTTTTGGTTGTTCTTGAATGGTTGCCCCTTTCTGAGGGTTGAATATAGGGATGCAATCCCACCTTTTATCGTATGTCTTTTTGTCATTCCTTCAGGGCCCAAGTCTGATCCTCATATTACGAAATCATTTTGCTCTTTAAGGCTCAAATGTGTTGTGCCCCTTTTACAAGAAGGTTTCCCTTAGAAACCTGATTTGTGTTCTTCATGTTTGAGGTTTTAGGAGGACTTAGGTCTGACTCCTTTATGCGCTTTTATCAACAAAGGCTCATGTATGGCCTTAAGTTATAGGTAAATGTATTGTGCCACTTTTACAAAAAGGTTTCCCTTAGGAACCTGATTTGTCTTCCTTATGTTTGAGGTTTTAGGAGGACTTAGGTCTGACTCCTTTATGCGCTTTTATCAGCGAAGGCTCATGTGTGGCCTTAAGTTATGTATTATATTCTTTTTGTCGGTTGTCAAATGAAGGGTTTCGATATGCTTCATTATGTTCTTAAGGCTAAAAGAAGCAATGAGGAAAGTTAACGTGAATTTCATGGATGTCTTAGTTTTGTAAGGCTCATGTGTGGCCCTACGACATCCTTTCGAATGTTGAACTTAATATTAGGCTCAAGTGTGGCCTTACGACACAAGTATTTCAAAATTGACATTCTTCATTGATAGTGTAGAAAGGTTTACATCATCACAAGTATGAACACTTAGTTTGCTACACCATTTTGGAAACGAATAACTTGAAAGTAAACAGTAAAAAACTTTGCGAAAAAAGAGTTAAAGTTTTACATGTAAAACTTACGAAGGCTTGTTCCTTTCGTTGTTTGAACCAGTGAGTGATCGGCTGCGTCAACGATTGTGTAGAGTTCCCCTTTGTAGATTTCGTTTAATATATATGGGCATTGCCATTCATTCGCTTTTTGTTTAAGTAAAACAAAATCTCCCACGATGTACATAGGGTGACTGCTCCTTTTGTTGTGGTATTTTCGCAACTTGTTTCGGTAGTATGCCTTTTCTATCAAAGTCACTTCCTTGCTTTCCTTTCCCTTGGTTGCTTTATATACTCTTCCCCTATTATCTATAGTTTCGATTATGGGGATCACTGCTTCCGAACCATAGGTTAGGCTAAATGGTGTTTCTTTCTCGCTGTTCATTGGGAGGGTTCTGTGTATCCATAGTGTTTTAGCTAGATTATCCACCCATCCTTGTTGGCTTCGAGTTAACTGCCTCCCTATGTGGTTCATTACTTCCATATGTTCTTTCGTTAATGGTGGTTAGGGGTTTAGCTTCTACCCACTTTGTGGAGTGTTCGACTGCGATCGCTAGAAATTGTAAACCTCCGGGGGCCATTGGTAGTGGTCCTATGATATGGATTCCCCAGTGGCTAAAAGGTCACGTGCTCCCTACCACTATGGCTCTGCTTGTTCCAGCCTTCCTTATTGCGGATTGTTCCTTGCATTTTTCGCAGTCTTGAATTGATTTTGCAACTTCCCTGTGCGTCGATGGCCAGTAGAAAACTTGTTTTGTTATTCTGACAACTAATGAGCTTGGTTCCGCATTAAATCCGCATGACCCTTCATGTATTTCTTTTATAATTTTGTCAGTTTGTGGCGGGGCCACGCAACAGAGCCATGGCTTGAAGAAGGACCTTTTGTACAGGTTTCCTCGGATTAGCTTGTATTGTGGTGCCTGGATTATGATCTTCCTGGATTCTCTTGTGTCTTCTGGTAACAGTCCACTTAGCAGGTATTCATGGATAGGGTCCATCCAGCTTTTCCTTTCTTGTATGTCTACCTTCAAGACTTCTTTTTCCTCTATTAACCTTTTCGTCAAAACTTCGACTAGCACTTTCTTTATGAGGTGTTCGAAGGTCATTGATGCCAACTTGCTTAGTGCGTCTGCTTTCTTGTTATGGTTCCTGCGCATATGCTCAACTGTGTAATCTTCGAAGCCCTTTAGCGTTGTTTTAACCTTTTGCAAATATTCTTTAATTGATGCCTGTTTTGCTGCGAAGGTGCCTTTTATCTGGTTTACCAGAAGTTGGAAGTGCATGAATATTGCTACTTTTGTAATTTCCATTTCTTGGGCTATCCTTAGACCTGCTAGCAATGCTTCGTATTCTGCTTCATTGTTTGTTGCTTTAAACTCGAAGCAGAGAGCGTAGGTATACTCTTTTCCTTCGGGATCTATTAGCATTAATCCTGCTCCTGATCCGTCTAAGTTGGAGGCTCCGTCAGTATAAAGTCTCCACTTACTGCTTGAATCTGGCACCTCCTTTGGTTTTTCTTTCTTCTCGTTATCTTCGGAGAGTATCTCAACTAAGAAATCGGATGACATTTCTTTTTCCTCCCTTCTCACTAACACGATATCGTGTTTCCCCAATTTGATTGCCCATTTGGCTACTCTTCTTGTTTTTTCGGGCCCAATGAGTATTTGCTTAATCGGTGTGTTTGTGAGAACTGTTATTGTGTCAGCCTGAAAGTATCTTCGAAGTCTTCTTGCTGCGTGAACCAAGGTCAGTATAAGCTTCTCCAAGGCAGGATAGTTGAGTTCGGCTCCTTGTAGGACCCTGCTTACAAAATAAATGGGGGTCCATTCTTCATTTCTTTTTGCGGCAAGCACAACACTTATACTTTCTTTTTAGGCGGCTAGGTGCAGTGTTAAATTTTCCCCCATCTTTGGTGCAGTGAGTGCTGGTAAGCTTTGAATGAGTTTCTTCATTCTTTCCAGTGCTTCGTCGGCCTCCGTTGTCAACTATATGCTCTTTTTATCTTTGCACCCTTTGAGTACTTTGAAGAAAGCTAGGGATTGTTTCGCACCTTTTGATAAAAACTGGCTGAGGGCTGTTAGCTTCCCGTTGAGACTTTGTATGTCATTTAGTGTTCTTGGCTGGTCAAGGTCAGTGACCGCTTTAACCTCTGAAGGGTTAGCTTTTATGCCATGCTTAGTAATGAGGTGTCCCAGGAAGGGGCCTTCTTCCACACCGAATGAGCATTTATTTGGGTTTAGCTTCATGTTGATCGATCGAAACCTTTTGAAGGTCTCATATATATCTTTCAACATTTCTTCTTTGGAAGTACTTTTGATGACCATATCGTCTACGTAAGCCTCAAGGTTTCTTCCAATTTGGTGACTGAAGACCTTGTCCACTAGCCTTTGATATGATGCCCTTGCATTTTTGAGACCGAACGACATCTTTTTGTAACAGAAGACTCCTTCTCCTGCGTAGAAGGCTGTTTTGTCTTCGTCTTTTTCTACCATTTGGATTTGATGGTAACCCTTATAGGTGTCTAGAAAATACTTCAAACAGAACCCTAAGAGGGATTCTATTTTCCAGTCGATCTCTGGTAGTGGGTAGCAGTCTTTGGGGCAAGCCTTGTTTATGTCTGTGAAGTCCACACATTCTCCATCCTCCATCACTCTTTTTTACCATAATAAGGTTGGCTACCTATGTTTGGTGCTTAACCTTTCGTAGTATCCCTACTTTCGTAAGTTCTTCTGTTTCTTTACAGGCTGCCATGTTGCGATCTGGACCTAAACCTCTCTTGTTCTGCTTTATTGGCTTAATATGGTTGTATTCATTCAGCTTATGTTCCGTGTTGAAAGGTTTTCCTTCAACCATTATGGTTCTTGGAATCCCCGTCATATCAGGCCGCGTCCATGCGAAGACGTTCGCGTTTGATTTTAAGAGGTTTTGTAGCTCTTTTTTGAAATGGTTAGGTAGCTTCCTTCCGATGGTCACCGTTTGTTTGGGATACTTGTCGTTTACGATGATTTTTCCTCAGCATTGACGCAACTGAGGATCATTTCCTCATTTGTAGCAGGTATCCTTCTAGCCCTCTTTGTCCCTTTATCAGCTTCGGCTGTCGAAAATACAGTTCCGATTCCTTTTTTGGTATGAAACTTGATGGCTCCTTGAATTGTTGAGAATACGATTCCCATACTTGGCATCGCTGTTCTTCCTAACAGCATATTGTGTGAGGAATCAAACCTTACAATGATGAAGTTAAGAGTTTCTGTCCTCGAGAGGGGAGCGTCTCCTATTGTGATTTCTAACAGGATTTCACCAACGGACCAAGAACGCTCTCCTGAGAACCCTACTAGAGGAGCCTTCAATCCACCCTAGTGGCTTTGATGGCAGGATTGAGTTTTTCAAAGCATTGTTCATAAATAATCTCGCAGGAGCTTCCGCTATCCATATAAACTCGCCCCACCTTTCTTCTAAATATCTTGGCTCTTATAATGACTGGTGCGTTGTTCACCTTTTCTACTAGGGGAAATATGATTTCTTTCCCTCCATAGTTTGTATTTTCTTGTGTGAGGCTCTTTGCGATATGGGCTTCGTGACTTATCATAAGTATGGGCGCTTCAGCGAGTGTAGCGCCTTTATCCTTTTTACTTTCCCCCCGTGTGGTGTCGGATGACTTCGTCCTTTCTTTCTTTATTCCTTTCACTAAGTGCGAAAGCTACCCTGAGTTTACAACCTCTTGAATCTAAGTTTTGAGGTTTTTGCAATCATTGGTATAGTGTCCGTAATCTTCATGGAAGTGACAGTACTTGGACGTATCTCGCGATCGTTTGCTTCTGAACATCTTTGGAGGTGGCTCAAAGCTTCTTGCAGCCTTTTCCGTCGCTAGAATTTCCTTCGAACTTTTTGACAAATTGGGAAGCAAACCATGGTTAGGTCCCCGAAAGGGGAGAATCTGTCTTTGTTTTTCTGTCCTCTGTTATTATCCCAGGAACTTTTCTTTGACCTTTCGAAACCGTCTCTTCGATCATTTGAGACACCATTAGTAGCTACCTCTCTTGCTTCAACCTCCGAAGACCTAATACCTTCGGCATTCCTTGCCCTCTTGTTTCCTTCCCTGTTTGTTGCGTCTTTGAACCCCACAACTCTTTTTCGTTGTCTGCGGATTCCGAGGGACCTTAGCCGGAGGGTTAGAGTAGCTTCTCTGCGGGGCTCAGGCCTTGGTTCCATCTCTTTTTTCATCGTAGTCCTCACTGAAGTATCCGAGTTCAGTTCAGAGGTCTTCATTACGTGTCTGCCTTTGTCGTTCTCTAAGGAGAGATTCGAGGATTTCATAATTTGCCTCCACAAAGGCAGGACTGATCATAGGGTTAGGATTAGTCGAAGTGGAAGCATGATTTTCAAATGGCGTATTTTGAGGAGTAGTGGCGGCAAACACGGTAGTTGTTACAAGTAGTCTTTCACTAGTGGTGATGTTTGGTATCTGAGGTGGTGTTGAGGAACCCGGCGGTGGTGTCATTTCTCTTTCGTTTGTCATGTCAAAAAAGTAAGTAGAGTGGTTTTTTAGTTATTTTGACTTGGTTAGAACGGGACTATTTGTTGCGGTCCCACGGATGGCGCCACTGATTGTGCAAATATGAGCACGATCAGGCTTCGATGGGATCGAAGGGTTCTTCAAGTGATTGTTGAATAGCCAAGCCTTAAATAACCCGTTTCAACATAAATGAAAACACTACGTTAAGTGAAGCGCAAGGGGTGTCCTTGCGAATCACCTTTGGCGTGAGAGTAAGTATGTGATTTGTGTTGGGTAAAGTATAATAGCGTAAGTAAGCGTGTGTAGAAGTTCTGACCATACCTAGAACCTATACCATCTATTTATAGGTGTAGAAATAAGATAGGACAAGGCTTAGCACATAGACCGGTGATCGTGGGGGTGTCTCGCGATTTAAGGGGTGATTCTTGGGTTATGTACCACGATCTCTATGTTGGCGGGAAGACCTTGATAGAGATGGAGAACGTGGGTTTGACCTTTGCTCAAGTTTCGTCGAAGGCCCACCGCGAAGGTGTAGGGCTTCGCGTGGCGGATTCCCATACTGGTAACCATCCCGAAGGTGGTTTTACACCATTTGAAACTATTCGAAGGTTATTGGTTGTAATTAGGAGAAGATCCCATTCGGGCTTTGAAAGGGAGACCTTCGAACTAAGGAGGAGGGTACGTCATCATGATTTAGTTGAGTTCTTGAACATGTGTAAATGTCGTTAACCTTTCCTAATACCCAAGAAGAACCATTTTTAACCTTAGACGATATTATTTTCCATTTGCATTCCTCATTCTTACAAATAACGTCGTACCTTAATGTGTCTAATTTTCTAGCCTTAAATTCAAAACCTTCATCAAGAGCTTTTTTGCCAATTAAATACATGCAATGATCTTTGTTATCGAAATCATCACCCTCTTTCAAGATAATAGAGCATTTACCATTGTCAGTTTCATTCATGCTGGTTTTAATAGATTGTATTGGTGCATCAGGTGGTTCAAGCATACAAGAAAATGTATTTTTTTTCCAGTTAAAATGCATGTTTTCATCAATTTAATCAATATCACTAACCTTTACTTTTTATAAACTTTTTTGGCTTTTAACATCTACTTTTAAAGATTTATTGTAAACATCATTTTGTTGGGTTGTAACATGATCATTTTGATATTCATCATTAAGATCGAAATCTAAAGTATTTAAAGAAGATAGTTTTACCTTTTGAACAAATAGCTTGTGAGGTGTTGTAGATTTTGAATTTGAAACTTCATGACCAAAAAATTTGAGATCGTTATCATCATCTACGCGGACAACATTTGAACACATTTAGTAAGAAAAAGATATATCATACATGTGGTTAATATTGAACTTTTTCCTAGCGTGTCGAACTAGATCATTGTACGTTATATTTTTTCTCAGTAGAAATCCATAAACCACTTCTTCACAAACCAAATATACATTAAGTTTATTATCTAACCCACTCATCATAACAAAAATTCTCTATGTAGTTTTTTTGTTTAGAATTTGGTTTTACAATGTTGTAAATATATATTGCTAAAACTTTAACTACCACATATAATGTCACCTTAAATGAAGCAAGAAGTATTTAACAACCAAGTATTTATGTAACCTTAAAAGAAACACAAATTAATGATGCATGCCGTCGGTAGAGCAGCCCTCGGTAGAGCAGCCGTCGGTAGAGCATATTGAACCATAATTAATACACCTATTAAATCTTAAACCAAACACTTATTGATTACACTGACCCATTTTTAATACCATTGCTCTATGTAATTTTCCTCTACCGACTGCTGCTCTACCGAGGGCTGCACTACCGACGATTGCTTTACGAAGTTTTAATATGTGCTCTACCAGCACTTAATACGTGCTCTACCTCGTACTATTTAATAAGCATAAGGAACTATCACTTTCAAATTCATTTATCAACCTTAAACATCTAAAGTTATTTTTTTATTTTTGTTTTACACAAACAATGTCATCTATAAACACATATTCAACAACAAGTGATCTAGTTTTTGATGAGTTTTTGTAAGTTTCTATAATTTTGTTCTCTTTTAAAGATTTCTCTTTTTAAATACATTAGTAAAATTATCTATTTTAATTTCTTTTGATATTTTCACATGTCGTCATTTAGAAGTGATGAGCTAAGGTTTGAAGTTTTCTTTGGTGGTTGTTTCTTCATCTATCCGTTAGATTATGTCGGTGATCATATTCTAGATTTGAGGTTACCAAAGTCAAAAAGGTTGTCGTATAAAGAAATGAACAACCTTTTGTTGGATAAAACAAAAGATGATATATGGAAGTGGTTTTATTGTAAACACAAATGTAGTCTTGAAGAAGGTTTGACTCTTGTTGAAAATGATAGGGACATGGATAAAATGTTTCAGCTAGCTAACTTGCATGGGACTCTTGATTTGTATATTGGCCAGATTCCTCAAGTGTTCCTAGTTGATTACTATTTTAAAAACTTGTGTTGTGTTGACTCTGATGAGGAGGTTACTTCGATGTATAGAAGTCATGAAAAGACAAAGAAGGATGTTAGCACTATACCGTTGGAAGAGCTTATTGCATGGGAGCAAGAAGAAACTCAATCTCCATCTTACCTACGATCACCTCATGTTTGGAAAAAAACTTCAGCGTCCACTAGCAAAGGTAAGGTGCTTTTGGATGACTTTGAGGATGTGGCTAATGGAAAAGGTAAGGTGCTTTTGGATGACTTTGAGGATGTGGCTAATGGAAAAGGTAAGGTGGTGTTGGATGAATCAAAGAATGGACTCGTCTAAGGGTGATGGCGACGCGACTGTAGGAGGCTCATCAAGCTATAATCTTCATTAATTAATGAGTTTTTTTATGTATTAGGTTTCTATTATGTTTTAAGTTTAGCTTAAATATGTGTTTAAGATTAACTACGTGTTTAGGATTGTTATTGAACTTTTTCATACATGTGGTTGATATTGAACTTTTTCCTAACACAACTAGATTAGTGTACGTTATATTTTTTCTTAGTATAACTCCATGTGTTTTTTTGTTTAGAATTTGATTTTACAATCTTGTAAATATATATTGCTAAAACCAAATATTTATGTAACTACCACATATAATGCAACCTTAAATGAAGCAAGAAGTAGTTTAACAATCAAATATTTATGTAACCTTAAAAATAAACACAAATTAATAATGCATGCAAGAGGTTTGCTCTACCGAACTTTTAATATTTAAACTACCAGCACTTATAATACGTGTCTCCGAACCTCATACTATCTTTATGTGTATTTAATAAGCTGAAGGATCTATCACTTTCAAATTCATTTATTAACCTTTAACACCTAGAGTTAGTGTTAATTGGGATTTTTGGTTTAAACAAAGAATATCATATATAGACACATATTCAACAACAAAGGATCTAGTTTTTGATGAGTGGGTGTATGTTTCTTTATTTTGTTTTTTTTTCATTTATCTTTTTAAATACTTTAGTAAAATTATCTAATTTTAAATTCTTTTGATTTTTACACAGGACGTCATATAAGAGTGATGAGATGGTGATTGAAGTTTTCTTTGGGAGTTGTTGCTTCTTCTGTCCGTTAGATTATCCAGGTGGGTAAATTCTAGATTTGAGGTTACCAAGGTCAACAACGATGTCGTATAAAGAAATGACCAACCTTTTGTTGGATAAAACAAAAGACGATATATGGAAGTGGTTTTATTGTAACCCAAATGTAAGCTTGAAAAGGGCTTGACTCTAGTTGAAAATGATAGGGACTGCGAGAAAATGTTTGAGCTGGCTAACTTTCATGGGTATCTTGATGTCTATGTTGGCCATAATC
The DNA here is from genome assembly GCA_026074375.1 of Tanacetum coccineum. Classification (NCBI taxonomy): domain Eukaryota; kingdom Viridiplantae; phylum Streptophyta; class Magnoliopsida; order Asterales; family Asteraceae; genus Tanacetum; species Tanacetum coccineum. Next base: position 22,727 of record BQNB010062101.1, read on the forward strand.
CTCAAGTTATCCTACTTGATTGGTATTTTAAAAAATTGGAAGTTGTTTGTGAGTCTGATGAGGAGGTTACTTCTAAATACAGAAGTCATGAAAAGGCAAGGAAGGATTCAAGCACTATGTCGTTGGAAGAGCTTATTGCATGGGAGTAAGAAGAAACTCAATCTCCATCTTACATAAGATCGCCTCATGTTTGGAAAAAAAACTTCAGCGTCCACTAGCAAAGGTAAAGTGGTGTTGGATGACTTTGAGGATGTTGCTAATGGAAAAGGTAAAGTGGTGTTGGATGACTTTGCGGATGTGGGTAATGGCAAAGGTAAAGTGGTGCTGGATGAATCAAAGCATCGACTCGTCTAAGATAAGGGTGTAGGAGGCTCATCAAGCTATAATCTTCATTAATTTATGACTTGTTTTATGTATTATGTTTCTATTATGTTTTAAGTTTAGCTTAACTACATGTTTAGGATTAACTACGTGTTTAGGATTTATGCATTTAAACTTTGTTGCGTAATATTAAGTTTTTATTAAGTGTTTATAATTGTTACATTCTTACCAAAAAAAATCAACACAACACAAGGCCCAAAACCTAACAAAGGTCAGAAATAATGCGTGGTCCAAAAACGAGAAGTCCTAATATCCTAACAAGGCCAAAAACCTAGAAGCCCCATAAGCTAACAAGGCCCAAAACCTAGAAGGCCCAAAATTCGGTAGAGTAAATGTCAGTAGAGCATGCGTAAGTTGAGCATCCGAGGGTAGGTAGAGCACAATAACACATATTTAATATTTACACCAAACAATTATTAATTACATCTTTCAACCACATAATATACTTTAATGACATTTCATCTATAAGTTATCATCATCTAGTAAATTTTGTAAAAATACTTGTTTATTTTATTTTTAAAGTTTTACCTTTTAAATCACTTGCAAATGAATTCACCAGAAAACAATGAATGGGAATATTTTCTCGATATAGACGACTCTGATCTCCAACTTTCAGCCCCTCTCCGTCTTTCAAACAGCAGTAACACAAGTTTGTTAAAAACTCAAGAAATGTATGTTGATGAAAAGGCAATGATTATTCAATTATATATATATAGTAAAAGCAAATCGGCAAATCACTATTGTGAAAGAGTAATAAGCTAATTACTAATAAAATATATTTTTGAAAAGTATTGATGAGAAAACTACCCTTAGGAAAGGATAAAGTTGAAATCGTTCCCGAATTGTTTTCCCAACGAAGCGTGAATATTAAAAATCTTGTTTCGGTTCGTGATCGCGTGCTTGAATATTCAAAATTTTAGATTTTGGATTCTAAATCTAATAACGCAAAGGGAAGGCACATAAAGGCACGCTAATCTAGGAATAAAGACAACTTAAAATTCTAACGACATTTAAAACAATTAACAATTAAAAACAAACTAATTAACCAAATAAGACAAAATAAAACTCTTAAAACTCAAAATGCAAATTTATTAAACTAAATTTTAATAACGGAAGATATTTTTTAAACTAATTAAAACTATTTTTAAAACTAAATAAGACTAAAAATTAAACTAAAAATACTAAACTTAATCCTAAAAATTTGAGAAAATTTATAAAAATTCTAGATCCTATTTCTGAGATTTACAAAGAAAAACAATTCAAAAAGCTACTTCCTATAAGCTGTGAAAATTCAATAAACTAAATAAGCTAAAATCTAAAAGAGTATAAGAAATTAATGATGCAAAGCATTAATGAAAAAGACCCACGGGCGCAACGTTAAGGTGTGTGTGTGTTGAAAGGGAGGTCACAGGTTCGAATCCTGTGACTGTCCCATTTTGTAAAATTTTATTTTATTTTTCTTTTTGAAAAAGCTAAAGAATAATCAAGAATAAGCACTTTTAATAATGGGCTTAATGCCAAAACTTATTATTAAGCTAAAAAAATTCAATCAAAAGTGACAGTTTGGTTTTTTAAGACTTGTTGACATTTAGCTAAAACTATTTGGATTTTTGGACCCAATAAGCAAATAGAAAACTAATGAGCTTAAAACAGATTTAGACCTAAACTTAATAAGCACTAATGACTAGAAATAAGAAAAAAATAAGCTGAAAAACAACTAAAACCACTTAGACAATTTACTCTAAAAGAGGGTTTTAAAAGGACTTTTACTACTATTTTAAACTAAGATTTAGAACTAATAAGCTGAAAGAATAAGCTAAAAAGTAAAAACAGATAAAGAACTAGACTCAAATAACACTAATAAGCAAGAATTAAGCAAATTATCTAAGGAAATTAGCTAGAACAAACAAGATAAAAAATGACAGTTACTCTACTTGTTTTTGGAATTTTTGTTTTGAAATGACAACTTGCAGCTTAAAATTAAGACTCAAAAACTATTTTTGGCCAACTGAAAACTCAAAACAGATTGAAAACAAACTACAATAAGCTAAATTCAACAAAAATTAACCTAAATTAAGCTAGGAATTGACCTCAAATGATCTGCAAATTCAGACTCTAAAGAACAAGCTAATAAACTACAAATTACTTGACTGTTTTTTATCTAAGACACTCTAAAGGTTTTTCCAAAGACTATTGACTCAAAATAGATGTATAATGATGCTTATGAAACCAAATTTTAAACTCAAAAACTACACCCTAAGCACACTTTCCATAAATCCAGTTAATAATCAGTTAGACCAACTTTAAAACTAGCAGACTTGAGATTTTGATAAGACAAACTAGAAAACTTAACAAAGCCTATTCTAAGCTTATTAAAACTAACATTTAGACTAAATTAGAGCTTATGAAAATCCATTTGTTAACTACAAACAGCCTGCACTACCTTTTATCATACTAATGTTGCTTAACCCAAACACCCCTTTAAAACTTGAAAATCAACTTTTAAGCTAAAACAGATCTAAATAAGCTTTGAATTGTAAAAACAGATGAAGTACTATGATTATTGAAGACAAATAAGCAAAATCCTAAGAAGAATAAGCACTCTACCATAAGCTAAACTAATGAGCAGTTTTAACTATCAAATGAGCAGTTTGATATAAAACTCAAGTTAAACTAATTCTAATGATGTAAACTAGAAATTTAAGACATAATAAGCTAACATAAGACAGATTAAGCATATTTAAACACTAATAAGCACAGATTAAGCAGTTTAATAAGCTAAAGCAGAAATTAAGCTAAAAAGAGTAAAAGTGAACATACCATGTCCTTTGCTCAAAACAAGGACTCAAACTGCTCTTTAGAGCTTAATCTACAAGCTCCAGCTTATTTTCATAAGCTGGTACAGTCCTATAAGCCCTTCCATTTTTGGCTTATCTTCCATTCTTAGCTTATACTGACTTTTGAGCTTATTTAAGTAACAAGGCTTATTCAGTTAAGCTATAAGCAAGCTAAACTGAATAAGTATTAGCTTTTTAAAGTAGTGAGAGCTTATTGAGCTTATTAGGTAATATCTAAACACATTTTAGACAAATTTGCATAATAGTAAAAAAAAAATTCAAAGCACAATTTAAAGGTAAACTGAATTTTTATTAATTGAAAAGAGGTTACAATGCTTTTGAAATGAAATACAATAAGAAAATACAATAAGCTGAAATTTAAGCTAAAAACATACTAAAAACTAGATATCTTCAGTGTGGATTCTTGCCACTATTTATAGCTGAGGAGAGATGATTCTAAAAGAGGATGAGCGTCTTCAACTTCTAATCCACACCCTTGATTCATAACAAACTTCAATCCGTCCTTTTTAGCCCTTAGATTTCCTCTACGTCTCATTAGCCAATAGGACACCTTGGGATTGCCAAGGTGTCAGGAATTGATGTCACACTTGCCACGTTGGCCTTCTAGATGGATTCGTGTGTGTGGAAGGGAAGGATTTAACCATTGTTACCCGTTAGTTGTGAAATAGATAATGAACATTGATTTTTGAGTGCGTTTTTTTACTTTAGATAATGGTTTGGGCTTTTATCTAATGGGCTTGGACTGGATAAGGACTTGTATTGAATTGGATTTGGTTTTTATTTTAAGCTTAAGTTTTGGACAAAGGGTTAGTATACTTTAAGTGTTAATGGGCTGAGCCGGCCCACAAAACGGGTACGGGTTGGACCATTAAGGATGTATATGTCCTCGACTTTGTTTTCTCACGCTCTTTTAATCTCGTGCTCGTTTTTGTCCTTCTTGGCTTTATTTTTGTCCTTTTGTGAATATCCGTTTCCTGCATAACACAATTAACAAAACAGACAAATACAATGTATTTTCTATTTGTTTTTGGTCATTTAAGCTCATTTTTATAAAGAAAAGTGATATGTGATTAAACACATATCAGGCAACTAGGATAATTTCATGTCCTGCTGGTATTTTTCAAACGGATAAGATCCATAAATGCTCCCACACAAGAGTATATTAGGAAATAGATTGACAATGTGAGCGAGGCTGATGATTTTAAACGTAGGTTGTGGATTACGGCGCTTGAGTATATCAATGACAATAGGAAGATCGTGGGTGGGTGTTTTGGCGATATCAAGAGCTACCTCAAGAAGGGAAAACTTGAGAAAGTTGTTGCAATAATCACTTCGTGTAAGCCAAATGTGATTAGCGATATGAATGTAACGCCCAAAGATCCTTCAGACACAATGGCTGGTACAATTCATTACAAAGTCTTGTTAAATGATGCTTATGCAAAGGCTATTAAAGTTGGATCTGCTTTAATACTTCATAATGTATCTGTGTTTTGTCCTAAACCATTAATTTATTATCTTAACATTACAATAAAAAATTTGGATTTTATATTCAAAAAAGATGATAATGGTACAAGTGGTAGTAACATTTAAGCCGATTATGCAAATGATATGTGGTTATTCAATGAAATAATTTTTTTATTCTATAATTTGACTAACATATTATTATTTTGTTATTTTATGTTTTAAGTTATGTTTGATATTATTTTATGTCACCATGAATTTTTCATGACATAAAAGTTAAATATCAAGGAAAATGGGAATGACAATTAAGTTAATGCGTCTATCAAGTGTAGTAAACTAAAGTTCATAAAACATCCAAAATTGATGCATTAACTGGTAGCACCACTTAAGTACATACTTAGTTGTATAACATGATCATACATATTATACATAAAGGATGAGATAAAAACATTAGTTAATTAACATACATGGAACAAGGGCATTTCCATGTTTACACCTTCCACATCTTCTTTAACTTTCTCAACCAGCTTGAAGCGCAACATCTTAGGCAGTTCAAAATCACACATAATACCAAACACCTTCCAATTCCCCGTCATCTTAATGTGGCTCCTCCTTCCCGGTCTCTTGCGATCTGGTATCAACTTAAGTGTCATTGTGTACCTGAAATCATCATGAACGAGAACTGCTTTCTTGTATTTGTCTATCTCGTGTGCAAAGGAATATTCAACTGGCACTGTCTGCATATAATGCCAACAACCATTAAGAAATTATTACCGTTAGATCGTTATAAAAATGACACATAACATATCCATAACATGCATGAACTTTTGTGAGTTACCTACCAGCATGTACTTGTCATACACCAGGGCATTAAGTATAGTGTATAAAACATCATCTTCGGTGTAGTGACCAATGTGGCCTTCCCAGCTGCAAAAGTGCTCGCCTCTTTTATCTGCAATTACATTTTCACAAATAACTTCCATCATTAACTTGTAGTCTATAGGTAATATTAGTTGTATATAAAGACTTTATTATCATCACGTACGTACCATTAATCGCATAACTTGGTATGGTGCGAGCAGGAAGCATTAACATTGACGGAAAGACTATACCATCATGCATACATGTGCCATTGTTACGAAATAATGCCAACAACAGTCTGTTGTTTCCCATGTTAGTAAAAACCATTGAATGATATTCCGCTACTCGTAGATCAACAACCAGTTTATCCTAATTTTCCCCAAACAACCTGTTTGACCTTTCTACAAGGTTTGGGTCAATTTGCACTCTCTCATGGCGAACCTTATATATAGTACGGTTGATGTAGATCTTGAATGTGTTTTTCCATATGTCTTATAAAAAATCCCCTGGTAGAATCTACGTTAGGAAAAATTCAATGTTTATGTTCGCATTTCAAAACGTGTTAATATAAATGTCATTAATCGCCTATCTCAATATAACATATTTCAAGGGGTGTATACCTGTCCATTGACATGATTGTATCTAACCAGACATTTAACAACTCGGTTACCTACGACAAGTTGATCGTAACCTTGCCATTCAATTCCGTCACGGTTATATCCCGTGATGTAAAATGTATCATCCCCCTCATTGACAAAGTGTAAAGTTCTTACACTTGAATTCAGGTTGTCTCTCGCAAAGTTTTCCCACTCATCTCCAAGCAAATGCAACTTGTTTTCTACTTCTCTTAGCAGACATATGCACCTGTACCTATTGGTGCCGTTTATGAAGACGTATCATTGGCCTTGGTAGAATCTATCCTTGAACACTTTTGGTAATACCTATGATTGGCGCCAAATGGTTAAGGCTTATTAACTAACCGACTGCTATTGTCATATAACATAGTGTCTAATACAACAAACCTGATATGTTTCATAATCATCAATGTTCATCTGCACAATAAACTACTGTTCCATTTTCCTGCCATATAAATCAGATCATACAAGTATAAATTACAAAAAGGTTTAAACTGCTTAACTTGCTGTAATTTGTAATCTGCCCATATCACTGTAAATTACCAAAAGGCTTAATAGTGTCTAATATAAGGAACCTAGCATCTTGGCTAAGTATACTAAAATCTTCTCATTTGCGCCACAGGCTTAATAGTGTGTAACATAAACTATTGTTTGCATATAACTTAACCTAAACAAAGATTTAGGGCTTTCTCTTATACGTGCTCAAACGTCATGCAGTGTTAAAACCATAAAACTAATCATGTAACATTATCATAAACCTAACATTTATATGCTTATAAAACCACCAATTAACAAAATTTTATACGAACTAGGTCTAAGCTATATGAATCAAAGGATTAAAAACAAATAGGTAGGTGTAAAAACAAATAACATATGATTTACCATAATAGTTCATCAAAGCGATAAGAATGAAAGGATTAATTTGAGTTCAATTGATTTGATTCACATATTTTTTTGCTGGATGAAAATATAGGTAGTGCAAAAATAATGAAAGGATTAATCTAAGTTAATACGTGTATTATTCTTGGGTTTGGGTTCATTTGTTGGGCTTGGGCTCACGACCCATTCATAGGTGGGCCTTTTTTAATGTTAACAAACCATAATATATTACCAGTAGAGCATGAGTCGGTAGAGTATCAGTCGGTAGAGCAACTGTCGGTTAAAGGACATAGCCTATAATCATTACATCTATTAAATGTAAGAATCTAATACAAATAAATTACTGGTAGAGCACCCGTCGGTAGAGCACTCTTCGGTAGAGCAACATAGGGTAAAGGACAAATATTAGTTGCATCTTCCCAACTAGCAACTCCCAACCACCTAAACATTTACATCTCCCTCTATTATAATTAAATAAAAGTTTTTCAAATAAATAAGTGCACTTTATATATAATGTAAAATGAAATGGATGACCGAGAAGATGTTAATGGTGTATTTGATAAAATGAAATGTTCTATTAACATCATCTCCGTCATCCATTATCATTTGGGCTCACTATACATATACTTAAAAAAATCAAAATTAATTTACCAAATAACATTTACATTAAATTTAATAACTAACCATTTCATTCATATTTATTGCAAACATTTAGTGCTAATATATAGCTCAACTTTAACTAATTTTTTTACATACATCACTTTGTTTCAATAAAAACTAGCTACATGGCCAACGCAACCTTATGTGTTAATTGCGGTTCACCAACTACGATTACCACTTCGTGGACTGATACAAACCCCGGACGTCGATTCTACTTTTTATCACGAATAATGACATCAAATTCTTGGAGTAGGAGAATCCACCAGAGCAATCTCGGTTTAGCATCTTGTTTATCAAGAAGATATTTAAGAGCCGGGTGGTCCGTATACACTATGGTTTTTGACAAGATTAAATAGGACCGGAATTTCTCGAAAGCATATACCACGGCTAATAATTCTTTCTCCGTAGTAGTGTAATGAGCTTGAGCATCGGTCATAGTCTTGCTCGCATAGTGTATAGGCTGAAAATGTTTGGTCTTACGATTGCCCCAATGACTGCACCTATCGCAAAAATCACATAGCATCACACATGACTTAAAATGGTAGGCCTAATCATAGGGCACTTAAATCGAAGCTTCGTGTAATTTCTTCTAAAGAATTTCAAACGCTTCTCAATACATTCTTTCGAGAAGATGAGGGGGTGTGTCTTATTCTAGAAGATGGGACATTGGTCGTGACGATTGGTAATAGAAATCTTGAATAAATCGACGATAGAACCCGGCGTGACCTAAAAAACTGCGAACACCTTTGACGGAAGTGGGATGAGGTAGCTTTGCTATTACATCAACTTTAGCTCTAACGACCCAATCCCAGATTTAGAAATCTTATGGCCGAGGACAATGCTCTCTTTAACCATGAAATGGCACTTCTCCCAATTAAGAACAATATTATTGGTCCTTCCGCACCGTTTGAGCATTTTATCTAAATGGGAGAGGCAAGACGAGAAAGAATCCCCGAAGACTGAGAAATCATCCATAAAGTACCCTCCAATTGTTTTCCTCAATCATGTTGTGGTAAAATAGCCATCATGCCCCTTAGGAACGTGCCCGAAAGCGTTACATTAGCCGAAAGGCATATGTTGGTAGCAAACATCCAATAAGGTCAAGTGAAGGTTGCCTTCTCCAATGTCTTTCGTGGTCAATTGGAATATGAAAGTATCTGGAAAATCCATCTAAAAAGCAATAGTATTCGTTCCCTGCTAAACGTTCGAGCATCTGGTCCATGAAAGGCAACGGGAAATGGTCTTTACGAGTAGCATCATTAAGCTTTCGGTAATCAATAACAAAACAAAAACCCCCGTTCCCCCCCCCCCCCCCCACCATCCGGTGACAGCCTTGTAGGAATCAACTCATTTATCTTCATTTGTCACAAAGAACGTTCATACTCCAATTTTTGGCACACAATGAACGAGGCATACCGCCACCCGACAATCAGAGATAAGGGTAAATCAACCAGCATCAAGGATTTGAAACTTCCTTTTGTGAACACCTCATGAATTCTGGTTCACCCTTCTTTGATGTTGGACTGTCGGTTTAAAGTCATCCTCCATTAATATTTTGTGAGTACAAAATTGAGGGTCAATGGCCTTAATGTTAGAGATTTTCCAAGCGATGGCATGCTTGTGTGACTTTAGAACCTTTAGAAGGTGGGCCTTCTCCTTATCTTTTAAGTTTTTAGCAATTATGACGGGTAATTTATTAGTGCCCTCCAAAAATGCATACTCAAGATGAGATGTAAATCCTTGAGCTCAAGCTCCGAGGATCATCAAAAGAAGGATGTTTATATATTAAGATTCCTCAGATTAAGTTCTTTTCAGACAGACAGGAATATGGAAGAATCATTCAATATACAAATCAAGTAAAGAATGTCTCCTCCGAGAATCAAAGTCAGCATCATCAATTCCTAGTGAAATTAAATCACTTGTAAGACAAGCTTTGATCTCTTCCAACACAAAGTCACCTCCCTCAAAAGGAGTGAGAGAGGGGGAAGAAATAGTAATGATAGGATCTAAAGACGGAGTGGGATTGCCACTCTTAGAACTATCCGAAAATCCGAGCACCTCTTGAGCATACTCCTCACATGTAACATCTATGACATCGATTCGATTAACCGATTCATCATCATATCTATAGGAGTATCTCGAAGTGTGTCCGACATTAAATGTTATGGCTTCATCATTGACTCGAAGAGTTAACTCTTCGCCATGTACATCGATTAATGCTCGTGTAGTCCTTAAGAAAGGCCTCCCGAGAATGAGGGGAACCCGAGGATCGACATCATAATCACCGACAACAAAGTCGGCCAGAAAATGAAACTTTCCTACTTTCACAAAGACATCTTCGGCAACACCAACCGGATAAGCAACCGATCGGTTTGCGAGCTTGAGAGTCATGCGAGTAGGAGTAAGTTCCGAGAGCGAAAGCTTCTTCCATACGGAAAGAGACATTAAGTTAATGTTAGTGCCAAGATCGGCTAAGGCTAAGCACTCTTCTAGCTCCGAAAAAATCATAAGGAATAAGAACTCCGGGTTCTAAGTTTTTTTTTTTATTTGTTCGACAACTTTTTTTAGGACACCGCCGAACAATTCTCATTTAATGGTAGTATTTGGCCATTTGAATAATTTCCATATTATTAAGTAGACTTTTAAACATGGAAGGCGAACTTAGGCATAGTGAAGAAGAGCATCCCAAAGCTAAGGCCGAAATGTAAATCTTGAAATAGTTGCAGGAACTTCACATTTATTAATTAGCTTTCTCTCAAAGCTTTGGACATTAATGCCTTTGAATGATCAGGTATCGAAAGTTTAATGATTAGGCTTTAGAACAACATCGGGCTCTAGAGTAGGAACTTGGATAACCGGAGGTTGGACCTGTACGGTACTTCCTGAACTTGTAGTTTTCACCTTGTCCTTTGTTGCCTCTGGTTCACGTTCCACTTCCTTTGGAAGAGGAGAAGAAGTAGTTGGAATCGTAGGTCCATCATAAGAAACATCACTTCGGGTAGTAATGGCTTTCAAGTCACCTCTCGGGTTAGCGATGGTATTACTAGGAAGTGATCCCGAACCTAAGGGGCTTTGTATTTGAAAAAAACTGCTCATCATGTTCTTTAGCTCATTGCTCATCATGTTCTTTAGCTCATTGTTCTGATTCTTCATTGTAGTCTGTAATTAAATCTTCAATTCTATCTTTATATTACATATTTGATTTTGCATAGCTCTTATATTAACTCATGCTTCAGTAGTTCGTAGAATTCGACATTTAAAGCAATTAACAATTTAAAACAAACTAATTAACCAAATAAGACAAATTAAAACTCTTAAAACTCAAAATGCAAATTTCTTAAACTAAAATGCATAAAACTATTTTTTAAATGACATAAAATATTTTTTTATTTTTAAACTATTTAAAATGATTTTTATAACACACCGAGACTAAAAATTAATTTAAAAATAACAAACTTAATCTTAAAATTTTGAGAAAATTACTAAAAATACTAGACACTATGTTTGAGATTTACAAAGAAAAACGAATCAAAAAGCTAACACCAATAAGCTGCTAAAATTAAAATAAGTTGTTTAAGCTTATATACTAACTATGCTTAAGTATTAAATGTAAGAATTCCAAAACGAAAAAGACCCAAGGATGCAGTGTTAAGGTGTATGTGTGTTGAATGGGAGGTCACAGGTTCGAGTCCTGTGACTGTCCTTTTTTGCAAAACATTTTTTTTATTTTCTTTTTGAAACAGCTAAAGATTAAGAAAAAATAAGAAACTTTAATAAAGGACTTTTTGCCAAAACTTATTAATAAGCTAAAAACAGATTAAGCAAAGGGTGACAGTTTGGTTTTAAGCCATTTGGTTTTGGTTAAACTGTTTGGAATTTTAGAATCAAAAAAGTAATAAGAAAACTAATAAACAAAAAACAGACCTCAACCTAGAACTAATAAGCACCAAGGACTAAAAATAAGCAAATAAAATAAGCAAATAAAATAAGCTAAAAAAATAACTAAATGCATAAAGACAGTTGACTCAAAATGGATTTTAAAGGACTATTATTACTATTTTAAGCTAAGATTTAGAACTAATAAGCTGAAAGAATAAGCTAAAAAGTAAAAACATATAAAGAACTAGACCCAAATACCACTAATAAGCAGGAATTAAGCAAATTATCTAAGGAAATTAGCTAGAACAAACAAGATAAAAAATAACAGTTACTCTACTTGTTTTTGGAATTTTTGTTTTGAAATGACAACTTGCAGCTTAAAATTAAGACTCAAAAACTATTTTTGGCCAACTGAAAACTCAAAACAAATTGAAAAAAAACTACAATAAGCTAAATTCAACAAAAATTAACCTAAATTAAGCTAGGAATTGACCTCAAATGATCTGCAAATTCAGACTCTAAAGAACAAGCTAATAAACTACAAATTACTTGATTGTTTTTTATCAAAGACACTCTAAATGTTTTTCCAAAGACTATTGACTCAAAACAGATGTATAATGATGCTTATGAAACCAAATTTTAAACTCAAAAACTACACCCTAAGCACACTTTCCATAAATCCAGTTAATAATCAGTTAGACCAACTTTAAAACTAGCAGACTTGAGATTTTGATAAGACAAACTAGAAAACTTAACAAAGCCTATTCTAAGCTTATTAAAACTAACATTTAGACTAAATTAGAGCTTTTGAAATTCCATTTGTTAACTACAAATAGCATGCACTACCTTTTATCATACTAATGTTGCTTAACCCAAACACCCCTTTAAAACTTGAAAATCAACTTTTAAGCTAAAACAGATCTAAATAAGCTTTGAATTGTAAAAACAGATGAAGTACTATGATTATTGAAGACAAATAAGCAAAATCCTAAGAAGAATAAGCACTCTACCATAAGCTAAACTAATGAGCAGTTTTAACTATCAAATTAGCAGTTTGATATAAAACTTAAGTTAAACTAATTCTAATGATGTAAACTAGAAATTTAAGACATAATAAGCTAACATAAGACAGATTAAGCATATTTAAACACTAATAAGCACAGATTAAGCAGTTTAATAAGCTAAAGCATAAATTAAGCTAAAGAGAGTATAAGTGACCATACCATGTCCTTTGCTCAAAACAAGGACTCAAACTGCTCTTTAGAGCTTAATCTACAAGCTCCAGCTTATTTACATAAGCTGGTATAGTCCTATAAGCCCATCCATTTCGGGCTTATCTTCCACATTTAGCTTAAACAGACTTTTTAGGTAAATTTAGTAGATCAGCTTATTCAGTTAAGCTATTAGCAAGCTTAATTGAATAAGTTTTAGCTTATAAAGTAATTAAGAGCTTATTGAGCTTATTTAGTCACATCTTGACACAACTTTAACGAATTTGCTTAAAAGTAAAAACAGAATTCAAAACACAATTTAAATGAAACTGTAATTTTATTAATTATAAAGAGGTTACAAGCTTTGAAAAGAAAATTACATTAATGAAAAGACAATAAGCTAAAATTTAAGCTAAACAAAAACTACTAAAAACTAGATGACAACTCCTTGTGTGACTTCTTCCACTATTTATAGCAGATGAGAGAAGGATCCAGAAGAAAAGGAGCGTCCTTAAGCTTCCAATCTTAGCCCATGATTCATAACATAATCCAATCCATCCTTTTTGCACCCTTAGATCTTCTCCACGTCTCATTAGCCAATAGGACACCTTGGGAATGATGCACTTAACTTGCCACATAAGCCTTCTAGAAGGGATT